>JAAMPD010002256.1:0-16049 GCA_025266255.1 Trissolcus basalis
GTAAGATATGTCTGGGTTACAATATGTTATAGTAAATTTTATAACATATTTTTCTCCGTGTATATATTCAGTTGTTCTGAAGTCTTATTTTATAAGTGTTGAGAATGTAGTTTTACATTCTTCTATAGAACGAAAAAACAATAGTGCGACCGGGTTTGGGAAATGGTATATATAAATATAAAGTGATGTAGAACGTGGCGCGATGAATGAGAAAGAAAGGGAAAACTTGCTCTTAATATTGTTAGAAGCCGCCCGATTGTTCGATCGGAGAAGAGCAATCTTATTATCCGCCTCTTACGTGTAAATTACGGTGTGCGTGTAATCGGATGTCTTTCGACTACCGACACATTCTTTGGATTGCTTGAAATGCATCGGGTCCGAGATCCGGATAATGACGTTATGGCGAGGATGAAACGCGGGTTTAACAAGTCTTTAGCATACCATCGGTAATAGCAGCTGCTGTTTACTCAGCTAATAACAAAATAATCCTGCCTCGTTTGGTATCCGAGATGTTATAATTGTACAGATTAAGTCTGTCAAATTGCTTCATTTATTTACTCAAGACTGACAATTTTATTGGACTTTCTTATAGTTGTAAAACAGATGAAATATAGTACTAACAAAAAAGCATATTTTGTATACAAATTGAACAAATTTTGAATTCTGATATGAACGTCGAAGCCAACAATTCTCAGAATTTTTTGACAACTATGTAATTGTAAATTCATTATTATTTTTTGATTATACTCCCTTTGGAACAGCAGTTAAGGATTTGGACAACCACTTTAGGACCGAATGTTCGAGACTGCAAGACAAAAGACTAAACTTTTTAATTTCAAACTACTTTCGAGTTTACTTTATTTATCTACTAAGCACGAAATATTTAGCACTGTTAAATAACACAGTTTTCAAGTTCAAATTTATCGAATATAAGATGTTCATATTTTGTGTAAAGTATTCTTTTACAATTCAGAATTAAGATGTAAATCGCTATCCTAATTCTAATTTATCTCGCGAACCAACTTGAAGCAAATTGGTTGTAAGAGGAGAGAGAGAAAAAAAAGGCCGAAGACAAATATCTGCGAACACTTTTGTGTTCTCAGGTTGTGGATTTTCTGCAAAAGTTGAATGATAGTCAGGGAGATTAGTCGAAATGGTTAGGAATTTATTGTGAATGCAAAAAAAAAGTGAAGTCGATATACAAGTCGGTATCATCGATCGGTTGACTGATTTATTAGCGAGAGTTGCGTCCGCGACCGCGATGCGTCTCTTGGTGCGGACGTTGAAAGGCGAAGAAAGGCGGCGGCCGCTCGACCGGCTGTAGCCTTTCACACAAATGTCTATTTATTTGCAGCCGATGGAACGCGCGGCCTGCAACCAACGAGTCTCGAGCCCATACCAAACAATTTCATTTTATCTTCCGCGCCCGGAAATCGCGAGGATCACCGCTGTGTATTTATATAGCTAGCCCTGTACCATCCTCGCTATTTCAAAAACTCGAAACCGAGTCTTACTACATTTTCGGATAAATATTTTCTTCCAGTGTTTTGTATTTGAGCGATCTCAGATGGACTGGAAAAATTGCGATTCAGCAAAGAAAAATAAAACAATTACACAAACTGTTTTATAAAAATATTCTAAATTTACATTATTTTGTACGAAACCGAGTAAATTGTTGAAAAAAAAAAAACATAAATTGTACGACCAATTTTGTCAATGCAAATTGAAATTTAAAATCCATTGTCTGTAAATCTCGTTGATTTATGTGAAATTAATACATTTGATTATTTCATGCTTGCAACTGATTAAATCAAATGAAGAACCTTATATGAATGTAAATTGAAAGATAAAATATTCAGGTGGTAAATTGCTGGTAGAATATCGCTGGTGACGCATCCTCCTTTTTTATTTTACTTTAAACAAAAATTCATGCATCAGATCCATCTAATCTAATTCATAAAAAGTGTGTAATGGGGCAGGTACACACAAAGTGATGTGCGAATAATTCACTCGCTCAATTTCCCTTCTGCATAGCCAGTTTATCTTGCATCGACAATTTTTAAACTCATTACAATCTTTCATACGAGTTTGCTATCTGAAAAACGTAATTTTTGATTTGAAAAAGTTTATTCAAAAACGACTGCGATGACGTTCTTATTCAAATTGAACAAAAAATTAAAAAAAACTTGTTCTTCTTTTTTTTTTGTAGGGAAGAAAAAATTTTCTGCCGATCCTTCATGCTGTCCAGTGTGCGGTGTGACGGTCCGACCGCAAGAATTGGAGCAACATTTTGTGCAAGAATTGGATCGTCTGTATAAAGTGACATCGCAGCCATCTCGTCCGAGATCATCGAGACCGAGTTTGCCTACTGGACACCCACAGGACCATCACGGTTCTATTTTGCATGCACCTTCTGCTGCAGATGGCACACCTCTGGGCCGATGGGAAACTTACAAACGTATCAAAGCTAACAGACAAGTATGAAAAATCAAAAAAATATTTATTGATGATCATTAATGGTCATTTCAAGATGATTTATGAAAACTATTTGATGTTATGATTTCAGGCAAGAATTCGAGTGAAAAATCGTAAAAGAAAAGCAGACGAGCCGGCATGTCCTGTTTGTAACGAGAGACTTTCTGGAACTCCGGAAGAACTCAACCAACATGTTGAGCGGTGTCTTAATAAGCACAACGGAAATCCCATGGGTCCAAATGTCGGCTTGGATGAGGAAGACGTTGACGTCGAAGGCGATTCCGAGACATTTGAAGAGTATGAATGGGCCGGTCAAAGGAGAATCCGAGCAACTACTATGCTTGTGGGAGGTTTCTCAGGTGACACTTCGATTGCATTTTTTAATTTTTTTATCCAAATCAAATGATTAAGTAATTTTTGTTTTTTTTTCAATTTGTAATCAGAAAATGGTTCCATGTCAAGCTACGTTTTATAAGACTATAATTCTTTCAAACTTATGGTTATGATTTTCGTATTTTTTAGCTGTTGGTTTGGCAACATCATCAAGTAGTCGAAACCAGACAGAGGAAGAGGATGTAGATCTAGTGGTGGACGGTGACGATGCAGCCCAATTCGGACCCGCCCAGTATTCGGAAGCAGACGTGGTTGCCCCCCGATTAGACGGTACTCGAGAACAAAAGGAACGCGACGCCCTCCGAGAAGCGGTGATATCGCCGAACGCACCTTCGTACACGCCGCCCGATCAAAACCGTAACAGTACTCAAGTTGATGTGAAATCCGAGCCGGGATCGACGACACCTTCAGCATCACAGAGTGAGACTGATGAGAGTGGACTTTTAACAAACACAAAGAAAGAAAACGAAGCACCTGTTATTGAAGCTCTCCGAGGTCGAATCAGGGAACTTGAGGCAGAAACGCGAGGGCAACCTTTTAAATGTCTCATATGCATGGTGAGCTTTTTTTTTAGTCGACAAGAGAAAAAGAGTGATCAAATTTAATCAAAGTAATTAATTTTAACGAGAAAATATTTCACCCAATGATCGGGAAAAAGTTTGTTCAACATTTTTTTTTTTAAATTTTCAATTTGGCTGATAACGATATTGGTAGAATATTATATTGACTGGAAATTAATCACTGGAAATGATTATGTTAGTCATATCATACTTTTGAATATCTAACGGTACGTGTCGCGTTTCAATCGCAAAGCAATAACCACACATTACATACTCGATAAATTGCAATACACATGTTGCATTGCTTACTATTCGAATGGGCATCTATAAATTTATTATATCCCACACGTTCGTGTAGATTAATTATTATTAATACATCACACTTGTTGTTCTCTTTACCATAATTACTGCAATGCTATTTTAGTTAATATTCGTTTACATTCATTAAATTAATTAAATACAGTTTTCTGAGTATTTTGTAATAATTATTTTTAAAAGAAACTGAAATTATAAAACAGAGTTTTTTTTATTCCAGGAACAATATAAGAAACCAGTTACATCTGTTTGCTGTTGGCACGTTCATTGTGAACAATGTTGGCTTCATACATTGGTAAGATAATTTTTTGCTTTTAACTGTTTTTTTTTTTTTTTTTTTTTCTTAAAATAATTGCAGAATGTATATTTACAATTTTTTAAAACTATTTTCAGGGAGCAAAAAAATTGTGTCCACAATGTAACATGATTACATCGCCGTCAGATCTGCGTCGGATCTACATGTGAAGCCTCTCAGACATACGAATAACTTATGTTTTTAATATAAAAAAAAAATTTCTGGTGACGGAAGACGAACAGGCTTTTACATAGCTTGCAATCGTGTGTATATTTGTACAATATGTTGCAAATTAACAATATAAATATCGTTATATATATTATACATATATTAGCTCTAGCAAATTAATTTTCATAGATTGTCCACACTGAATAGATAATGTTATATTCACTCATACTGCCGTGACACAAATTTTTGCAACTTAAATAAGATTCACGCTTGCACGAATATTTTTCAGTCTTCCTCCGGCGTTGTCCAACGTTTGCATTCTTTGATTGTTCCTTCGAATGTTGATGCATTTTTGTGTCATTTCAGTTAATATTCGTAGACTAATTAATTAACCCTGTTGTGACTTTTATATTTATTATAATTTTAGAAATCTTGATACTTAAAAAATGACACTTTCATTCAGTTTCTATCCTTTCCTTAACGTAATTCTTGAATCAAAAATAGTTGAGCTAGTATGATAATGGAGGTCATTTTGCTTGTATATTCTGAATACGATAAAATTGAACGAAATTTCATGAAATACTATTTTCGGAAAAATAGTTAACATCAGTGAAGTTCTAAGTCAGAATTGAAAATATAACAAATTGGAAGAGCGAAGTGAAGAAAGTTGTGCGAAATAATCCCTTGCACTGCAGACTCTGCATGATTTTGCGCATTTACATTGTAAATTAGGTTTTTTATTTGTAAATATGTAAAGATCATTTGAGAAATTTCTGCAGTGAAATCGTTTGATCATGTTTGGTACAACTGTAGTTATTTTATTGCACACAAAAATGTTTCTAAAACACTCAAATCTTGACATTGTAAATACACGCGTCAAAACACGCAAAATGGTGGAAAAAAATAAAGCAACCAATACAACTGTGAAACATACTCGACTTTCTTATTTATATTAATACCTCAAATTTGTACTTTGCTTCTTTTTTTTACGTTCTACCTTGGAACGAATATTCCATTGAATTTTTTGCAGTCCAATTTTTCTCTTCAACTGGCACAAAATGGACTAACGAATTCTTTATTTTTAAACCCTATATTGAAATATGCAAAAACCGAATTTTCAGCCAATAGAATAAAAGAAAATTTCGATGCGACGAAATGCAAAATGAAATATGAAACAGGTAAGCAGGTGGAGACAACTTTGAGAACGCTCCGCCTATCGCTCTACATTGTTAACGATCGTGCGCACAAATTCCTGTGTATGAATATTTGCCTTTTTTGCACATAATAACGCTCATCCTCTTCCGAATTCATGCGCAAAAGTAAATTTTCTTAATTGAAATCAACACTGATTTAATTTGATGACTTTCAAAATCATTAACAAGAAAATGTGTAAATTCGAAATTCGCAAGTTAAATTATGTCCAACTTTTCATTTTGTTAATAAACATGTAAATTGCATCATCATTCCAAAAGTTGGACGCAACTATAAGGATTAATTTACAACTTTAAAGCAGGTCATAAATTGTGAACGAAAAAACTGAAGGGAAAAGGTAAAAATAGAACTGAATATTTGAGGAATAATAATTTTAGATGGAATAAACAATTTTGCGAATACTTTTTATAATCGCAATGTTAACGAGCAAAAGAGGTATTAAATAGAAGTGCAAGGTGGCATCAGCAGAGGGCGTACCTCAACGGGACAGAAATTGCGCTTATGTCGCGCGGCGCAATCGCAGCTTTGTTTCGCGCGTGCGATCGCGAGTAAGCTGACGCCGCCCACCGTCCTATCCGAATTGAGTACGTTCCATTCCGCAGGTAGACAACCCACCGCGTTAAGACGAGAGAAACTAGGCGTATTTGCGCGCCTAGACGAGAGTCATTCTTCACGCAGACACGAATATAAGATGCAACTTGCGCAAGAGGATAGGCGTTTTCAAGCCACGGCCACTGCTGCACTCGTCGACGCCCTTGCACCGACCGCCACTCATTGTCCCTTCCACTCTCTTCTACACTCAAATCACCGACTGCTTTCTTGATACCACCGATTAACTATACCACGTCATACAGACACGGAAGTAAACCGATTATCTTCAAGATTCATGACTACCCACTTTCTATCCACCAACCTCGTTTTCTCTACTGCAAACTTGTCAGCAATATGAACTCTGTTTATCAGAGAACCACATTTTTAGCTGTAGCATGTTTTTCTGACAAAAAGAAATCATACACGCCGTTGCGAAACATCTCATGGACCTTTTATCTCTAATAACGTAATGTTTCTTGTGCAAATATAGTTTTACTTGACGATAATTACGGTGGGAGATCGATAAAATCTATTCGAGTCTAATAAAACAGACTTTGGAAATTGCATTGCATCTTCTTCTTAGCATCACTTTTATGATCGAGTCATCGACATGCATGGGAAAACGATCTTTCAACTTAAGGAATAAATAATAGATGTTTTAAAATAATCCATGAAATGATTGTAGATATAAAGTTTATGAATAATTATAAAATGCATAATAAATTAACAAAAAAGTACAAATTATTGTAGAAATCCGGTTAAAACACGATTTTAAATAATTCACTGTCTTTCAAAAATTAAAACTTGTGCATACAAAATTGTGTGTTAATAATTCGTTTAAATATTTATTATTCTGTTACACAATATACAAGTTCAATAATTGCAAACAATTTTAGTACTATATTTGATGAAATTTCATCAAAATTGAGAATTAAAAACTTGTGTCACAATAGTCTGCAGTTATATTGTATACAATTTTTTAACATTGTATTTGTACTTTATACATTTTTATTCAACTCTATATCTATCCAAAATTTTTAATCTTTCAAATTTACTCTGCTGCTACATAAAATATATTTTACATTTCAAAAGTCATATTATAATACAAACCTTGTTGAAAAAGTCTATTCTTTACATATAGATAGATTTCTATATATATTCAGAACAAAAATCAGGTTGAAAATGATAATAAAAAAACGTAATCTTACCCTGCAACATTGTAAATGTAAAATTAAGAAATGATAAGTATATGAAAATGACTCAATGGTTATAAACAAGGAAGTGTTTTTTATTTATTCTATTCTATTCTATTTATTTACTTTATGAGATTATGTTTTACAAAATGGTTTTTAATTTTTTTAACAGAGAAGACAAATTCAGGTTCTTTTTACTCCACCAAATTTCTCATACTCAATATAATAAAAACATAATTTAAAAACAAATTTTGCAATAATAAAATTACAAGGTTTATGCTTCAGTGTTCGTTTAAGAAGAAGATTTCATTGAAAATGATCAAAGAACAGTGTACGTAATTCGCTTCAGAGAACGGTATCAATGATGAAACAATTGAATTCAGTGTTCCAGCTTTATTACAAAGCTCAAGTTAGTTTCTGTACAGTGCATATTATTGTGTTTCACAATAGAATATAAAAGTAAATTAAGAATATTGTTTAAAATGATGGGCACTTTATAGGTACATTAAATCTACACAATAATATATATTACATTGTCATTTTTCTTTAAAATATAATATATATCAACCTCATTAATATCAGTCGCCTCAAAGAACACACAGTAGGCATTTTGATTATATACATTTGGAATGATACATCTAAAATATAGGTTTTTCAAAATTAGTATTCGTATGTGATATTCGTCGATGCGCTTTTTGTATAAAAATACTGCTGTGGAAAGCTTACATTTGAAAGTAAAATGATAAACAATTTAAAATAGACACGCCAAATTTGTTCCCATTAATCAACGCTATCACTTTTTTTCTTAACAATTGTATTTCAAATTTTTTACATGCCGTTATATTTCAATTTAGAATATATGGATACTATTTGAATTCTCATGTTGACGCTTTTGTGTATGTACAATATTATCGACAATTGCACATACCTATGTCGAGTAAAATATTCTTTTCATCATACACTATTTATTAAAATGTGTAAATTTATATAAGGATCCAAAACATATCACTTGTACGTGCGGCTAAAGCTCATCAAACTTACCTAATAATTACAAATAAAAAAGGTAACATTTCATAAAACGACAATTATTTTTTATACTTTTTTTTAAATTTCATTTTAGAGATTTTTTGTTCTTACATTTCATGTTTGTATAATTACTGTTCAATAATGGGTATATGGTATATACATACCATCATCGGTATTTTGCAAAGCTTCGAATTACAAATGCAACATGATAGTCGACAATATTAAATAGTTTTCATGGAAAACTATGTCTGATTTATTTTTCATTGCCGATAATAGATTTAGACAGTTCAATTTTATCAAGTTTATTTCATCGCGCTACTTCATTCCAGTACATAAACACCGGTACAGAATAAAACAAATTGTCGAATAACCTTTTTTACATTGCATTATGACAATTTATTGCAGATCAGAGTTGAAAATTTCATTTCATTTCGATAAATATCATTTCACTTTGCTCGATATAAAATTTTTTTTTTATAAGGATATCAAAAACGTAGATATAATTCATTAAGAGAGATCTATGTGTTTGTAGATTGTAAATTGTTCATGTTGTTTTTTTTACACTTAAACGAAACTTATAACAAAGTCGTTGCAAAAAATTCATTTGCATAGAAAATAACATTATTTGCAATAAAAGGGGCAAAAACCTCACAATGAAAATATATATCACAAATCAGTCGATTGATCCTATAGGAATCTGGACTTGAACTGCTCAAGTGTCTACTAGTTTCACGGCAATATCAATTCAGCAGCAAATTTATATTACAGACTTGCGAAATAGCAGTAACGCACTTCAATTTCAAAAATATCTTTGGTGTTTTTTTATATCGCAAAATTTTCATTCGATATATTTTTTTACACCGCCACTGAAACATAACTTCGAAGCTAGTGGGCACTTGATCGCAGACGGCACATAAAATGCAAAAAACTAATGGTTCATATGTAATTGAAATTTTTACAATTAATACCGCTTAAACTTGATCGGGTTCATTGAATTTGCTACAACTGCTACCGTCTTTCGATGGGAAACCGTTGGCCATCTTTTGGTAGTGCTGCTTCCAAAGATTTTGCGGCCGAGTTCGATCCAAATGGTCATACTCCATCTCAGTGTTGTTAAGCTTAATTTCAGCATACAGATGCTCATTTTTTTTTAGGTCACACTCATCTATTGTATCATATACATTAATGTTTGGGTTGTTCAGGTCAGCGTCTTTATTTTTCATGGCTGTTGAGTGTCCAAATTGCAGACCATAGGCACCTATAAGGTTATTATTAAAAATAAAAATAACAATTGATATGAATAAAAAATAGAAAGAATAATTTTAGAACAGTGTATATTCATTCATTTCCCTAGTAAAAAGGATCATATATTGTTCATATGTAAAACATATATTGGCAATATATTATTTCTAAAATCATATATTGACCATATATTATCAATATTTTATGATAATACATTGACAATATATTGACAATAGATAGATCATACATAGACAATATATTGATTGTTTCTAAAAATTGCTAATATGTGGTTGATGTATGAAAAATATTTAAATTAAATGATCAATATTGTTATTTTTGATATTGACAATATTAATAATATATTCATAATATATGGATGATCCTTTTTACTAGAGTTCAATCGAATTTTTTTTAATGATTGTAAAATGTTTTAATATAAGCGAAAGTACCTTTGACACTATTATCATCATCATCGTCTACGGCACATTTAGCAAAAGCAAACTTTTCCCCGTTGCTATTCTTTTTTATGAAATCGTTTCTGAAATTGATATTGTTCAGTAGAGTGGCAGTTCCATCATCTGACTTTGTGGTAGAACCCTGATATGAGTATACAGGATTATCAAACTGGTTGCGTTCTGTAAACAATTACAGTAAGTTAATTTTTATTCGTTCTGTTTATATCCCAAAATTTTTACCTTTTTTTACAAATTTAATTTAATTTAAGATTTACCTGGTGGTGTGACCGGTTCAGCAATGTACTGAACTTGAGCAATTTCTTTCTTCAGACTAGCTACTCTTCGTCGATGGTACAAATAAGCTGCTGCAACAATAGCTATGACTACGATCAATGCAAACACAGCGGCAACGTAACTTCCTGCACTACTCGTGTCTTTTTCTTTGTAATTTGCATAAGCGGAAATTAGTCTATCACAGTTGTCGCCTGCAAAAACATTTAACATAAATGAAGAAAGATAACAAACACCATTCGAGCCAAAAGAAAATCTTTTCAATTTAAATATCTCACCTTCGAAACCAAACTTGCAAACACATCCGCGAATAACGTCACAAGTGAAGTTCTCGTTTTTGCAATCGCACTGTTGTAAGCAATCCTCGCCGTAAGACCAGGCAGGGCAAACTAAAAAGCGAAAGGTTTCAAGTTACATAACAAATCCTTGTTTTCTTGACTTTTTATATGATTAATTTCAATTTCATCTATGTATAATTTAATTTTTATAACATAAAATAAAATAACAATTTTTTTAATGTCATAATTACTTTTACTATTTTTACAATAAGATTAGATCATTATCTCGTAAAAATATGTAATCATCTTACGTTCATTGCAAGTTTGTCCTTTGAAACCAGGTGGGCATTTGCAATAGCCATCGCTTTGTCTACAAAAAGCGTTATTCATACACTTGCATGTTTGGGTGCAATTATACCCATAAGTTCCTCTTGGGCAAGATTTTTCACAGTGAACTCCTGTCCATCCTGGAAGACACTCGCAGGCACCTAAAAATAATATTCATATTATTTATTAAAAATCCATAGTAAAAAAGATCATATATTGACCATATATTGACAATATATTATTAATATACTGAAAATATATTATTTTCAGCAAATCATATATTGTTCATACATTGACAATATATTGATCATATAAGTTTTAATATGAACTATATTTTGGCAATACATCCCTCACGGACGAAAATATATCCGCCAAAATATATTCTATTTTATATTTTATAAATTTATATAATGGAATTTATAAAAAAAATATAAATTAAATAGTATACTTATTGCCGGAATATATTTTCTACACAAAAAATATATTTCGTTTATATTTTGAAAATATATTTTCGTCCGTGCGGGATGGTCAATATATGTTTTATATATGGCCAATATATGGTCCTTTCTACTAGGGATATATTTTCAATCAATAATTTTTAAATCATCGAATGTTTTTAATCTTTAATTATTACCTGTAACAGGGTGACAAGAAACTTCTTTGGAACATTTGCAAGGAATTTTGCAATCTTGACCGTATGTCCCTCTAGGGCACGGGTGTTCGCAGGTGAGTCCCGAGTAGCCTGGAGGACAAACAACCTCTCCAGTCTCTGGATTACAGATGCTCCCTGTAATTTAAAAATAATAAATAAATGATTCTAAAGTGCAATCAGGTCATAGGGAGATGATTTTGATTTTACATTCAATTGTATCAAACAAATATAATTTATCGAAAGATATTATCTATTGTTCGATCTCCAAATTACATACTAATTAGATGAACAAAACTTTTACTTTCAAATTATGATCTTATTTATAAAATTTTCATCAACATGAAATAATCATTTTATAATGCTTTCAATATCTTTTGACAATTTGATTCACTGTTTCACATTCTGTCGTCGTTTTTATATTAACATGAACAATTAATTTTGCACTGCAAACTTTATTTTGCATTTTGGTATTCGAATCTTTGTACAGAGAAGTTGTAAAATGTTAATGGTGTTTTAAAAGTAAATATACCATAATGAAATTAAAAACAATGGTTAGTTGAAAGGATTAATTTGAAGTGTAGTAAAGAATTACTTGTGTGTCTGACTCCACCAGTGCTACATGACAGTAAATAGGTCAAAGCGATTTACAAAGCTGTTTCCGTGTTGGTACTTACTCAACTTATCACTATACTCCACCCAAAATACTTTCATCTGTCTTTTTGTCTAAAAACGAAGTCTACGTCTAGCATACGTCGATCGTATTACGATCCACCCATTTGAAAAGGAGAATTTACAGAAAAATCTAAAAGCCCTTGAATTCGAATAGAACATCTTCATTCCGTGTGATTGAACAAATTTTACCATGCTTGTAAAACAGTGACATCAAATTCTACAGATATACTACAAGATTTGTACAGAATACTTGAACAATAATTGTTGTAGTTACATATTACAAAAATTTTTTTCCATGCTAAAGATTGTATTTTAAACTTACAACTAGTAAATTGAGTAACAAACATGCAAAATTTTCAGAACAAAAAAAAAAGTAATAATAAAAGTCAATTGAAATGGGAGATGAATGAAATCAAATTGTAAGTGCAATTAAGTAGAATTGTTTTCTTTTATGAAAATATTCATCTAGCGAGATTAAAAGGAGACGAATGAATGAAATGATGAGATGGTGCGATAGAAAAAGTCTTACCTAGACATTTTTCTTCGCACTTTAAACCGAACCAGCCTTTGTCACAGGGTTGTGAACAATCGGTGCCTTTCCAACCACGGGGACACGTGCAATTTCCTGTTATCTGATCGCAGGTGCCGTTATTTTTGCAGGGACATTCTTTTTTACAATCGTGTCCATAAAAACCTCTCGGACATTTTGTCTCACAACGGAGCCCTATTTGATGACAATTATAAAAGTTCTAATAATTTTTGTTACAATTAAATTAATGAAAGTGATCATCGGATTGATGCACAGTTCAATTTAAAATTTAAACTTTTTTCCAAATTCGTCTAGTCTTTTTTCTTTAAATCAAAAGACTAAGAAAATACTAAAATCAGACAAGTTAGATCTGTCTGTGAAACATTCTTAGAATTCAACATTTGTTTAAGCTTCAATTTCTAATATTTCAAATTATTTATGTTTAATTATTTGATCATTCAAATTGAATTATTTGTTGTTTTACCCACCCCCTTGATATTCATGTGGACATGTACAGATACCGGTTTCGGCGTTGCATTCAACTTTCTCATTATACGGCTGTGCACAGTCGCAACGTTTGGTACAATTGTGTCCGTAAAATCCATCTTTACATTTTTCTGTACAAAATTCGCCAGTCCAGCCGGGAGCACAAGTGCACGTGCCTATACGCGATTGTGAGAAACAAAAATTCGGGTGCATCATTTAACATTCAACTTGTTTCCAGTGACAAGAAAGTTTCGTCACTCTTGTTGCATAAACATGGTGCTCTTACAATGCAGTTTGGTAAAATCGATGTGATTTGCTGAATACTTTCGCATTATTATTAAATTCCTTTCCGAGGTCATTTTCACAGTCATAACATCTCTTTTTATTATCATTAAATCTCTCTTCATAATCATTAAAATCTCTTTTCATAATCATCAAATTGTTTTCACATTTCATTTGTCCCGTTGAAATCACATTAATTTCGTAAACCATAATTTGAGTGCGATAATTACCATTTTGTGGGTTGCAGGAAGCCTTATTCATACATTTGCAGTTCTCGTCACAGATCTTACCGTAGGAACCCATTTTACAAGGCCGATCGCAAGTGACGCCACTCAGTCCTGATAAAAGTACGAATATGAATACGAATGTGCATCTTCTTCTACTTACCGGTCATCGATGATTTTTGTTATTTTCTCAACGATTTTGAACACCGGAGAATGTAACAGAGGGAACAGAAAGTATGACAAGATGCAAAGTTCAGAGACAAATAAGTTTTTGAATAGTCATTTTTAGCCTGGCATAGTGAAGATGAAAATGAGATGTTAGAATGCCTGTGCTTATGTTTGTAACATATCCAGAACCGTGTATTATATCAAACATTAAAAAGCTATGCGAATTGAGAAAAAATGTAATATGGTTATAGAAAGGGAAAAAATTGCATGAATTTGGCAGTCGGACGAGAGGATATCCTAAATGATTTAAAGACCCGTGCATGCAATTCAACTTACCGGGCGGGCAGTTGCACTTGCCGGTGTCCTGTGCACACGTTGCTCCATTCTTACAGTTGCATTTGTGAGCACAGTTTTCACCATAAGTGTTATCAGGACAAGCTTCGCTGCAGTCGGTCCCGCGGAAACCAGGCGGACAGATGCAAGTGCCATTTACAGGGTTACACTCAGCATTGTTAGTGCAGTTGCAACGGTGCTCGCAGTTTTTGCCGTATCTGAGAAGCGGGCAGGGTTGATTGCAGGTTTCCCCGCTCCATCCTGGCTGACAGATGCAGTCCCCAGACCAAGGATGACAAGTTTCTGTATTTCTCTTTTCGCATCGACAAAACTACGAATAATTCAAATTAATTAAAATTACAAGTTGCAATTACCATTTTATCAGTTATTATTTTCTAAACTTAATACCAAAACTTTCCAAAGTAAGGAAGATTCTTTTTGGAAATTAAAATGACAGATCACACTTTTTCCAACTTTTTTTTCAAATGTTTTACCACCTTTTGTCTACTTATTTTTATTAATCCCCATAGTTCATTATAATTTCCAAATGAAACATCGTATTTTATTCTAACGCCTTTGTTCAAATATTTAAACACAAATGTTCATTTTCACGTCTAATCTCATGATGTAATAAATCAAAAATCTTAAATTTATATACCTTGTTGCAGTTTTCACCATACGTATCTTCTCTGCACACTCTTTCTTCACACGTTGCTCCCTTCCAGTTCTCTTTACATTTGCATGTGCCATCAGTTACATTGCAAATTCCTCCGTGAGCACAAGTGCAATTGTTTTTACAACCCGAGCCCCATTTGCCAGTTTCACATTGATTGTCACACTAAAAAATATTATATAATTTAATATAATTTATTAAAATAAATTTCATATCCAACATTTTTCTTTGACAAAATTAATTTGTTGTAATCATTATTGTTATTAGTTTTTTTTCCAAATAACTGGAATTATTTTTTATCATAAGATTAAATTTTCATTTACTTTTATTCCTCTGTAGCCTGGTGCACAGATACAAGTACCATTCACTGGATCGCAAGTTCCGAAATTGTGACACTCACAGACTTTAGTACAGTTCATGCCCCAATAACCCTGCGGACATGGATCGGCGCATACGGATCCCTGCAAAATTATAGTGAACATAAGTAACAATCCCAATTCTGATCAACAATAAAAGGAACAAAATTATAGTTTGCAAAATTAATGATTTTGTAATAGCCATTCATTTACCGTCCAACCATCCTTGCAGGTACAATTTCCGGTTACTGGACTGCAAATTCCACCGTTTTGACAGCGACATTCCGATTTGCATAAATCACCGTGTTTTCCATCGGGACAAACGTCGTCGCAGCTATTCATATAAGAGATAAAGACTGTATTAATAGATGCATTCTTTGTTTTAACGGCATATCTTCCTTTGAAGATGTACTTGGAATGTAAACCAGATGTGTTTGAACTATCTTTATTCAAATTTTTAACCTTTAACAACATTTCAGTCGATAACTTTTTATCATTTCTGCACTGCGCTTTTATTTCTTAATTTCTGCACTATTCTTTTATGGTTTTTTATGACATTTTTCTCTTGTTTGTTCTATTTTTCAGAATTTTAAGGATGTTATGTCAATTTGGACATATCTCCAGTGAAGGTCAAATTGTATGTCAAATGAAAAAGAATTTTAAGAACTTCAAAAAGTTCTCTATGCATTTTTTTCGATTTCCAGGCTCATTTTTGAGAAAACTCGAATTGAAATTTGAGGTTTTCCTATCTCGATGCAATGGTTAAAGTAAGACAGCCAATATAAACACGCGTCGGCGTCATTCTAAACAAGCGTCGACGCTTATTTACGTTGGCGTTACTTTTCTAATCTTT
>JAAMPD010002257.1:0-16037 GCA_025266255.1 Trissolcus basalis
GTGCGAGAGAGAGAGAGAGAGACACATCACCACAGAGTCCTCGTGGTGGCTTTACCGAAGCGACAAGTACGGAACGGACTCATCATTGCGTTGCGCCAGCACCAAGCTGGCGTGCTCCGGGCGGAATGTGATGGCCGCCGCCATCACGCTGCTCGTCGGGGTCGTCGTCGCATTTAGTCGCCCATCTCGCGTCTAAATAACACTTCCGCGTACTTAAACAATAAGCTGGCCCAGCTTGCCGCACCCCGGCGGACAAGCTGGACCAGTTCGGGGTCGGCAAAACGCGCCCGAACTTTCGGACGCGTCGCGGAAACGGAGCACGTCAATGTGCTCTGCACTCAAAATTAACAATGGCGTACGAGTCGGCGACACTCGCGCTCGTACGCCGGCTGGGACTCTTGCGCCGCTCGGCAACGCTCGGGCGCTGTCGGCGGACCACAGTAACGGGCACGTGAGCACCCGTTACAACATATACATTTTACGCAATACATCGCAATATTTATAGTATACTAACGTAATCCGTTCTTTATATACTGCGAGCAACAGAAAATGACTCTCGCGAGAAAGATAATCAGGTGTAAAGGTCTTGGCGCAAAAATTTGAATGTGTACGGGGAAATAGTGGAAGAATTGGTATTTTGGTTCATAAATTAGAATTGATGAACTGAAACAATTTTTTAATATATCATTGAAAATATTCCGATTTAATTAATATTTACAAATCAAAGGATCGATTCATATGTATTAGGGGGTAATCAGGGAATTGAAAAAAAAATATGATAATTGAACAACTTTATTCACACAGTTTAAAAAGAAACCACAGTTTATGAAAATAGTTAATTCACATAAAAATATCCATCAGGTAGTCTGTTGACACTTAGAACTGTAGCATTTTTAACGTCGTCGATATTAAAAATTTTGTGAAAGAAATTTGTTGTATCAAAAATTTTATATGCTTGAAAATGTTCTATCAGATAGCAGTCGTATTATCTTTTAGTTACAATAAAAATATTATCTGCATTAATAATTATCTCGTGAACTGATTGGAACAGTGGACCGTTGTCTGTAAATTTTACAATAACATTTCGACGCGTAATTTTGTTTCCCTTAACTATAACATAATTTTAAATAAATAGACTGAATCTTTCAAATTTTCTGGCAAAATTTTCTTAAATGCTTTGATATCTTTTAATTGTGTAATGAGAACTTTTAGCTTTGATCCACATTCAAATCTTTAATAAGACTGAGGAGTCAAAAAAAAAAAACTCATCATGAGCTGGTGCTTGATTGCTATCGTACGACATATATTGACTCGACTGTAAGATATTTTAGATATTTTCTTAGCTTCACCGTGCTTGCTCTCCGGTCTTATCGAAGAAATTAGCCATAAAACTCCCACTTCTTGCATCACTTGCAGATAGTGCAGTAGAATATGATGTTTGGGTTTAATTGCGTTATCAAAAGTTTGTGACAATTTTTTCAAATAATTATAACTTTCATCCTTCAAAATCAAATGAGTATCATCTTTAACTATGGAACTACATGTTATTAAAACGATCTTTCTTACTGATTGCAACATATCCCAAACATCATTTTCCTCTGGTACATACGACCCAATGATTGATTTGATTCCTCGCATTAGGTTTAACATTTCCGCACTAGAAAGAAGTATGCATCGTGTTTTTTTAATTTGAGATTCATTAATTTCTGGAGGTATATTTATGTTAGTATTTTCACTAAATTTGTGAGCAGGCACAAGAGTATCGAAAATATCCAACGAAAAATATTTCTCGACGAAAATAAAATAATTCAAAGAAAGCGCTAACCCAGGCAGAAACAGCCAACGTTTAGACGAGTTTGCAATTGTCTCGACGTCGGGTCAACGTCGTTGGAATACAACGTTGAATCGACGTCGGAATTTGTGTATATACAACGTCGGATCAATGTTGGTGATTCAACGTCGGCAGCCAACGTTGAGACGACATAAAACCAATGTCGGTAGACTGGGTATGGAGCTAACATTGAATCAACGTCGGCAGCCAATGTTGAGATAACGTAAAATCAACCTCGGTAGACTGGGTATGGAGCCAACGTTGAACCAACGTCAGATCAGTTGTGTATACAAGGTCAGATTAATCTTTGCGAGTTAACGTTGGCAATCAGTTCGCAAACTTGGGATAACGTAGAACCAACTTTGGTCTTATGTTCAAACAAAATTGATAAATTTTATGAATTCAAAAAATATAAATTTCTATAAATAATATAAAAATAATATAATTACATTATCATAGAAGTTTAAAATATTTGAATATATTCATTATTATGTTATTCTAAACTAACTTAAATTGACGACAAGTGTGTAGTTCATTTTGATAGCTAAATTCAACACGTTGAATAGAGCAGGGGTCAGAGGTGCAGACTACCACTTCGGAGGCGAGAGTTCGATTCCTTGACTACAAAAAACTTTTTAACCCACTTAAGATCATTAAAAAATTTTCTAAATAATAAATTATGACTACTACAATACATTTCTATAAAAATTAAATGAATTATTCGTATAGAAATATAATAAATATTATTTTTTTTATATTTAGAAAAAAAACAACAAAGACACCCGACGTAATGGGGATGTTGATAAACGACGTAGCGATAACGCTGGCGAACAATGTAAAAACAACTTTGGCATACAACATTGGCAAGGCATAACAAGCCAACGCTTACCCAATGTTGGTACGACGTTGTCAAACAACGTCAATACAACTTTACCAACGTTGTGCCAACGTCGTTTCGACTGTTATTTTCTGCCTGGGTAGTTTAATCCAGATAACAAAGATGAACACTGGTATTTAGGCTTGAAAGTAGCTTAATTTGACAAACGGATACTATCGTTCCAACCTCTGCGTGAAATCACTCGAACCCCACAAACAATTGAAGGGCCCTACTATTGGTATACAGTGTGTATATTTTTTTAAAAGCAAAATATACTAAAGATGAATTTAGAAACTTCATTGCATAAATTTGTACTCGAAACTGAAATTTATTACAATCAAAAGTTTATGACATTTAATCTCCATACAGCACTTCATATACCTCATTTTGTGCGAAAATTTGGAAATCTTTGGGCATGGTCGACGTTTTCTTTCGAACACAACAATGGCATGTTAGCTAAAATGTTTCACAATTCTCAAGCTGTTCCTCAGCAAATTTGTAATTTTTATCTTAGGGTACAAAATATTGATAGATGTTCAACAAAGTTTTTTAATTGCGAAATAACAGTAGCCGAAAGGGACAGGAATTAGTGCAGGCAATTTCAAAAACAATCCGCATGAATAGAAACTCTACTGAAATGAGTGCTTTGTTGAGATTATTTGACGCTCGAACTTTGTAGGAACTGTCTGTAATTAATTAATTTTCAATATTAGCTGAAAATATTGTTCAGAGACAAACTAAAAATATTGGTTCATCTTATTCGAGTTTTTCATACAAAAACCAAATTTTTCATAGAACTTAGTACACGCGACTTCAAAAACGAAATGACTGCACTGTGCTTTTAACAAATGACTCGTTACTACTGATAAGTGATATTGTAATCGTACAAACTGTCGCCTCAGGAATAAAAAAGGCGTTATTATTCAGTAAAGTGCTTGAGAATAATGAAGATTTTTATCTAAAAAAAACATCTAAAAAGTTTCAATTTTATTGTTCGAAAAACTAACAATCTCTTGTCACGCCAATAGTAAATTCTCAAGAAACTGATTAATTTTAAAGTATGTTTGTTAATTTATAATACAATAATAAACATTAACGACATAAACTATTTCTGTGTTTTATTCCAACTTAAAATGAAATGCCAATTTTAATTTTCATGATAGAAGAAATAGAAAAACGTAGAATATTATTATAAGTATTTGATTATGTTTTTATTCGAATTTGTTTTTATTACAAAAAATAAGAAAGTACATTATTTCAATAAGTGTAATCTCAAAAAAATTGTCGAGTAAAAATTTCTCTTTTGTCCTGAGCATACCATGCAACAATCTTTCTTGTGGTGATTGTTTAATCAATTTGTATTTGTTAATTGTTAAACATTCACATTTTTAGGGTTAAATTCATATAATAAATGTATGAGAATGATTAATTTTTTTATCTGTATTTATCGTCAACGGAAAGTTATGCAGCTGTTCAAATTATGTGTTTACTCGGGTTTTTTTTCCGGGTTTTTCCCGGGGACTTCAACATTTTTCGTTTTCATTTTTATTACGTTATATTTTTAGATTTTACAAGTAACCATGTTTGAACAGCCGATGCATACTTTTCCCTTAAGTGTCATCATCTTTGTTCAGCGTTTAGCGCTCGGAAAGGGTCACTACCTGAACTCGCCCAATTCAAGTTCAGGTAAGGACCCCACTCCGTAAAAACATGTTTTTTCCCGACTATTTTTAGAATTTTTAGACGCAAGTTCAGAAATTGTTTTTCCGAACGAATTGAATTCTACTTCCGTCTTCGCCGCGACCAAATCCTCCGTCCGAGCAACGTGCTCAGAGCATTTTCATTTTGGAACTTAGTAAAATTTTGTATTTTTCGTTCAACGACATTTTAATAAAATAAACAATTAAATAACCGTGAGTGTCCTTGTAATTGGAGTTACCCTGTCACTAAATTTTCAATTTTGATAATTGTTTTCTTAAATGTAAACTAAAAAGAAAATCAATAGTAGTTACATCAATTACTACTGTTAACTTTAAGCTTTGTGGTAACTTTTACTGTAGTAACCACACATAGTAGTCACTTATCTATGTAGTTACTATGAGAACTTCCACTTAACTATTAACTTTGTAGTAACACAAGAACTTTTATGTTACTACTTATCTTAGTAGTTTTTCTATGTTTTTCTAACGTTAACTTAACTATAAGCTTTGTAGTAACTTCTGGTGTAGTAACTATTACAAATCTTACCTCGGTAAACGACAACGATGTTGAGGAAATGGATGGTTCCTGCGTAGCAAATCAGTAACAATGTCGATTTTTCGGTTGTCTTGTTAGTTTGGGTCCTATTTGCGTTTTCGAGAGCTGCTAGCTAGCTTCGGTTGTTAGTGCGGCAAGAGAAAGAGTGGAGAGCGTCTAGCCGGATGCGAGAGTTAAATCGCTATCAGTACGCCAGTCGGTAGAAATACGAAACTAAAACTTCGAAAACTGCATCCGACAAGAATGCTTCTTTGTCGTTCTTCCTTGAGCACTGGATTCCACTTGCACGAACCATCGGGAGGGCTCAAAAAAAGTGAAACCAAAATATTGATATATAGAATTGAATGCGGTATTAGAAAAATAATTAAAATAAACCATATTGATACTTGAAACCTTACTATTGACCCAATTGAGCCTTGTTCACTGCGCGGGCTGGGCGACACAGATTTACGAATTTTGATACGATTTCAACGCGCCGCGTAAACGGCTCGTTACAAACTTTATCAGTAGTTATCTGTAATAATTTTCGTTAAGGGTTTTGAGCCTGAAATACTGAGTTTGTTGTATAAAGATAGTGTACGTATGTGCGCCCCTTAATGATGACCTTGGTATTTCTACTTGGGCTATATATTTCAAAATCAGTGTAACGTTTGGCAACGTTTACACAATTTAAGTCAAATTTGAAACATTTTAATAAATTTGCTGTAATATTGAAATATAATTCGAAAAGTAAAGTACAGATACTTGGGAAGTACAGTCGATAAACTCTAAAATTGTAAGAAAATCGACGTGTAACTGGATTCGAGTAGAGCTAAAGTTTTAAAGTTCACGTTGAATATTATACATGTTTCTTAATTGCTTTGGTAGTGGCATTTAGCACAGTTAAGATTAAAGATGTGTGAAATAGTCACACTTGGTAATGTACACAAGACGCCTAGCTTCGTTCAAGGATGTCATATTTATTGCATACAAGTGCATTTTACAATCACTGTAGCAAATTTTGCTTAACGTATATTTATGAACATATATGCGCCACTAAGCGCACCTGTGCGTAACTGTAATGCATCCGCATAATTTATCTACTCGCATATTGCCATTCTAATTTAGAAAACCTGCCACATTGTTCTGCGTAAAACGCCTAAATGAAATTCGCTAATGTTACAATAATCAGAATTTGCTTGCAACATCAGTATAGCCTTCGCGGATGTGCTAGATTTACTTTAGGTTTAATTTTGATAATAGCGATAATAGTAGCGATTGTCAACCAACGTACAAATTAATGTCGAACGCATATCTGACTAATGTAAATCATGACCTCTGTTAATTTCCCATCTATCATTTTAGAACTGACACGTGATGACTATGGATAATTAGTTTATTACGGATTGTTTGAATGAGTTTGAGAATAGATCATAAAAACCTCCAACATTCACTTTGTGTTGGACACTACACGGATAAAAAAACATGGAAAACTGCGGACACTGCGAAAATTTTTTCCCAGATTTACAAAAAAATTTCACTATCGACGGAACATTTTTTACTGAATTCTGACGAAATTTTGTTATGTTCGTAATAATTTTTTGTAGAAAACACCTTTTTACCGTCCGCGCTTTGGTAATAATTATAGTAAAATTAAATTCTGTATTTTCATCCGTGTAATCAATGGTAAACCTTCAAGATTGCCATATCACATCCTTTTAATAAAAAAGGTTCTGCCTACCTCTTTAAGTAAAAATTTTCAATTTATCAGAACAATAGAATTAGAACATTGAAATTGCCCAAAAATCAAACTTTGATATTTGAGTTCGAACTCAAATTCGTAATATATCCCTACGCACAAAAATATAAACAGATTTTGACTGTTTCAGAGAAACAGTTGTTGCCTGGAAAAAATATCCATAAATAGTCTGAAAAATTGAACAGAAAATTTGAGTTCGAACTCAAATATCATTTTTGAGTAATTTCAATGTGTTAATTTTTGGGCAATGTTAGAACGGGTTCGCCAACGTGTTTGACAGCGCTTTAAATTTGGCGCTAAGTCGAACTTGACGCGACCGAATTTTGCTTTGCGTTAACATACGCGAAGACCTTTACGTATAAAAAAATACTAAAAAATACTATATGCGCTTTTAGGAAAAAATATTGATTGTCCGCGCAGAAAAAGTGTGTATCAAGGAATGGACCAAACTGTGGGACACGTATCGCTCGCGGCAAATTCCACAAGTGCCACGCACCACACGAAATGCCAATGATTGAAAAAAAGTTTTGCGCCTATAGAAAAGAATAATAAAATGGTTTTTTGAGCGCTGTTTTAGAAAAACTAAACGCTTGCAAAATTATTTTGGGGCAAAATTTTTAGCTTCCTTATTACAATGGGAGACCTTATTCAAAATTTTTTTTCTTAAAAAACCCAGCAAATTTTTGAGTACCATATTCTTTGCCACACGCATGATTCTGTGGCCCGCATTGTGGGAAATGTTAAAATATTATTTTATTACATTAATAAATAACCTATCGCGTTTCTTTATTGCCTGAGTTTCAGAGTTCAGGAGCTAGTACATCATTTATCAATACATTATAACGAATCGAATGACGAAAATTCAAGGAATATGTGAATGAAGAAACATAACATCTTCACAGCAACGATACGTTATAATTAATATAAACTGAGAAATAAGAAATTGTTATATTTCAACCAAATGTTCTCTTCAAACCGATTTTCTTTAAGAATTTATAAAATTGCTTGTATAAATTATTTATATTATAAATAACATATAATTATATATTAATTACATATATTTCTTGACAATTGGTTGAAAGGTAACAAAAATAACAAGAAGGTTTAAAAAAAACATTTACAACCCGGCACTGTGTACAACGAAAACGCCATTTGTAAAAGTGAGAAATAACATGTGTACTACGCGATTCAAGAAATTAGCATTGTTGAGGAAAAATAATGATATTTTATTCCAATAATAATAATAATTAAAATAATTGACTCTGACACTAAAACCCCAAAAACAATCATTCTTCTATTAAATTAAAGTTGATTAAAAGTGATTCTGAATTATTTTCATATTTAGCCACCGATTTGACTTTTAAAAAACTTTAAAATAGAGTTTGAAATGATGATTTTTATTATTTTTTTTTTATTTTAAAAATTGTAAGCTTATATTTCTGCTACTAATTAGAAACATGAAATGCTTTCTTCGTGCTTAACTCATTTGAAGAAAAATGAGAAATTTATTAGTTTGTTGCTTTCTGATTGTACGATTATTTCTTTGTTAGAAGCAAAGTCCTAATAACAACATCGAGTAGAATTGCAATAAAATTAGACAGCAGAAAATTGTTAGGCAATTCTACATCGATTTGATAAGGTTTCTGAATTCGTTTGCTAATTTTTAGAAATACTATTTCAATAAGATAAAACAATTTTTCTTGATAACAATTTTGGATCAATTAATAATCAAATTTCCTCTCAAAACTTTAGAGTCACCAATTGTCTGCTTAGAAAACATTCTTTTTATTTTGTGTTAATTACTTTTATACTGTTTCTTACACACTGACTACGGGTACAGATTTGCCTTTAGGTTATATAAGCTTTACGAGAGAATACTTAGTCGGGAGTTGAGGTAACGGTTTAGCCATGGTGATGAATTCCCTAAATAAAGGAAAACTAGAGTGACTTTGGCGATGGGCCAGTAACCACACACTGACAGTTATGTGTTGGTAATGCATTGGAAACATTTTGGCTTGGTGACTGACATAGGTAATCAATTTTTTTAACTCGTAATTTTTCGCATGAGAGAATTTCTAGATTAAAATCTCGTTTTCACAGTTCATAAATTTCTGACAATTATTTTTACTAAGAATATTTGATAAGCTGAATGTAAAGTCATTTTGAAAATGGATACAAGGATTGCATATTTTATCCATTGAATCATTTGTCATGTCAGAATCTTGTTCAACATTTTTTCATACGAAGAAAAAACACCCTATAAATCATACACTAACGATCAGTTCAATAAGTATTCAATTTTTTTTCAGCGTCATCCTTATTTGTCGCTGAAAGCATTTTGCAAATGATTTCAGAGTTAATGATTATTCAATAGCGTCAATACAAATTATCAACATCACTTTAGATGAAAATAAAATTTACCCACGATTAGGTTTAAATAGTAGATGAAATATTAAATTTTAATAAGATTATGCGGCATAGTTTGTGAATATCATTCTCGATTATAATGTTAAAGTAAATGATGAAACTGACTTATACAATCATCTGAATGATTTGAATTTCACGAATTTAATATTTATTAAGAAAAGCTTCAAAACTAGCACATTCATTAACAGTTCCAAATTATCACTTTCGCTTCTTGAATACACTGAAACTTGCGGCTTGTGTACACAAGTTTCTACATTTTGCACTGTGTGTTTACAATGAATTTATATCATGCACAATTTTGTAAAACGTTAGCCTCATTTTTCATAATTCACATTTGCAATAAATGAAGGCTACAAGTAATTTCATTTTAATTATTTCAGTTTTTCCAGAATATCAACATTACGTTAAATAATTTTGCCCTTTGAATTTCACTAAATAAAATGTTTCAGACTTACTTGAAACATGTAGAAATACGAGTTACCATTGCAGCCCACAATTGTTTCAGATGCTTTGTCTACAAGAATTCAATCAGACAACGCAACTCATTGCAAATAACGAATCCATGAATAATAAGTCTCTTCGCTGTTGAAACTCATTTTTTATTAAAAACAGTTTTTTCTCATGGTTTTACCTGACGTGAAGCTTATACTTAATTGAGATTTACACTGCATTGATAAAAAAATTGATAAACATTATTTTAAAGAACGAGACTGAGTAAGATAACGTAAAAATAGTCTAACGAAGACAAATAGCATTAGTAACAAAATACATCAGCAAGAGCCATATAAGCTTGTTGCAATAAGGTGCAAACTGGAGGATACATTTCATCTTAGAAAATTGATGACACGTTTTTAAATGCTCACGCACAACAATATCTATAAAACATTAACAAAATAATGTATAACGTTGTTAAGAAGAAATACCAGAGAATCACACGAGAGTCACAAGTGACTTTATCGATTTCGATATTCTTCAGTTTTCATTTTTACTGAGTTGATAATTTTGTATGCTACTTAAAAAATTGGATTCAACTTTGAAGTTATTAGCAATAATTGGAGGAATGAATTTCGTGAGTTTATACGCTTGTAATTCGTGCACCAAAACGTTCAACAACTAAAACGTTTCTATACAGCAGTAAAATGCTTAATAAGATACTTTAATGCCGAACACGTGACAGAAAATTCAACCATCGATTGCGATAAGTCAAACCGCTTTAGCGTTATACCATGACCATTATCGCGTATGCAATATGACCTATTAATTTAGATTTAGATTATACTTGGTTCACCGATTTCAATTATTCAAATGACTGGCGAATTCGGAATTTATTGTTATCGTGGCCACAATTATTAATCATTAGCAAATGAAGTCTGAATCGTTGACCAAATTGGTTAAGGTTATTTACGGACCAGTGTGCGTTATAGTTATTTGCTAACCAGGTAGCTGAGGTACCAGAGCAGAAAAATGACCGCGCAATCCTTTAATTACACTTACAATTCAGTAATGAACTATTATTTCATTGGTCATTATTTTCGTTTACATATCCACTTTATGAATCTAACCCTCTATACTTCAGTTCATACCATTATTTTCCAATTAAAATATTTTTGTATACATTCATCTATCTCTACGTTGAGAATGTTCCATAGAAAATGTTTTATTAAATCAATTCAAATAATCCAGTTATTCAAACATAGATTATGTAATGATTAAGTTTAATTAATCATTCAACATCAAGTTCATAGAATAAGTTAAAATAGTACTTTGTATTAAAATTATTTGGAAACATTGATATTATATATAATTTGTTTCTACAATATAAATCTAATTTATTACAATAATACTCTTATTATATGCAATTTTATCTATGGATAAAATTTTATTTCTAGCTGATGAGCAATGCAAATTTTTTGTGGCATTTTGTTTCATCACTTTTTGTCTGACTTCCATCTCAAAATCGTTTAATAAACGAAATTTCGCAAATACACCTAACGTCAGTCATTCTCGTACATTTTTTTTAGTTTGATTACAGACTTTAATTCTTTCATTTTGTTTAATTCATACGTCAGCAACAACGAATTCTGTAAATTCTTTGTCCTGCACGATATCGTAACAAATGTTAATCTCATATAACGCCGGCTAAAGTTTTACAAAAGAGTTCAGATAAGCAGTAACTCATATTAACAAATAATAATGTTTTACGTAAACTATACTGATATTTTTCAATTTCGAAATATACTCATGTAGAATCAAAACAAATCAAAAGCTAATACTTATAAAATTAAAAATTTTTGTTATGAACTATATTAAATTATAACTTTTTATCACGAAATTTTTCCCAAACCAAAATTGCGAATGCAATTTCATATTTACAGTGTAGATGAAATTTTTGTGGTGAAAAAGACAGCTCCTAAGTAAAGACTAGCTCTTTTATATGCGATGACTTGCACAGAACCCAAAAAAAAATTCAATTCAGAGAACATGGCATTGTTGAGTTTATTCAACAATATTACATAATAATATCATTTTTTAGACATCGCTAATGAGAATTTTTTATTTTCAATTTTCCAAAATTATTTACATCGATCTAACCATTCAATTAAAACACATCTATTTTCAGAATGGAGTTAATCAAGTGCACAATCACTTTTGAAATGAGTATATGTAGTTAAACAGAAAATGCAGTGATGCAAAAAACTGAGCCTCACTAAAATTTCTGTACCTGAATAATTTCATTCGACGAGTGTAAACACCTGCATTTGACACATAATATTTGTAGCAGATGTTGCCTGTTGGAAAGCTTTTCGTCATACATTTATATTTTTACACAGCTGCAGACTCCGATGAAACAATTTCGAAAAGTATTTTTCAGTTTATTTAAAGAGTTAGAATTACATTTTCTACATTTCTATTAATTAAAAACAATGTACATTTCTCCTTGTTGCTCACTAAAAAAATTTGTTTGTTTTTTATTCCTTTTTTTATTATGTTTCATCTCAAATTTCAAAAAGTTCGTTTATTTTTCATGCGGATTTTATTTAAACAAAATGTTCTGAAAATTGTTTCCAAAAATTAGGATAACAATTCATTTGATAGTTTTCGATGAATAAACATCTAAGTAGTTGACTCAAACATGAAGGCAGATGGCATCACCTCATGGGTGAGTATACAATGAATTTATGAAGTTTAAGGTCTAGAAAAAATTTGATTGGCTTGTATAAAAAATTCATACAAATAGTTTTTTATGACTTTGGTGAACTATACATTTATTATTTTTATGTCATTCAACAGCATATGGTAAATATTAAAATAGATAAAGAAGAATATTGCATTACCCTTATATTTTGATACCAACTGAAGATAATGCTAATCAATATAATTTCCAGGTTTTGTATGTCGGTATACTTGTTACCCTCAGAAGAAAACTGGTGTATCGTTCTACATTGTTTTATTATCGGTAAGTTATTCGAGAGACGTAATAAATAGATTACGACTGATTATTGAGAATATATTATTGAAAATCAAACATTCTTAATTACAAAGGCAAAATTTGAAAATCTTTCAATAAATTAATACATACCATTATTTCAGATTGATCATGAGTTTCTATGAAATTTTTGTTGTATAACATTTTATTGTAATTATTTGTACAAAGAAAAACTTCTTAAATATAGTGAAATGCTTTATTTTTATTCTTTCTAATTACAATTTGAATCTTCTAATTTTTTTGTGAAATGTTTGTTTAATTTTTCGTGAGTTCAAGGTTTTCAATCTAGAAACATAATCATATTGAGAAATATATCACTATACAAATAAATCGATTGTACAAATCAAACGAATCCAAATAATCGTAAGATCAAAAGCGCAGACATGTTTAAACTTGACTATAAGAACTCTAAGGATGATTTGTTAGATATACATACACACTTCAATATTTTTGATATACATCAGATCGTGAATTTAAGATGTAAACGTCAACGTATTTTCAAACTTACGCATACGGGTGTATGGATATAAACCGCAAGATGGAAGGCACGACATGAGAGTGTCGTTTCCTACAAATTCCATGATTTTGATACATTTGTAAGAATGTCCTAAACTCAAAATAGCTAAAGATTATACTATTCATGATTTGAAAACTTCTCAGACTTTCTATATATAAATGTTGCCAGCATGTAAGAAAATTGTTACCAATAAGACATGAAATTTATCTCTTCGATAATACTTGTGTATATTCACAAATGCATGATTATAATTCATGCTGAGAAATGAATAAGTGTCATGATATTGTACATTTAATATTTTGCTATATACATGTTTAACGTTTAAAACACATAAGAAAACAGAAATATATTATGTAAAATCATTTATTCCGTGTTTTTAAAAATAAATAGCAAACAGCATAAGAGTTTGAATCCAATTCGTTCAGAAATATATAAATTATTTCATAAAAGTTAAGACAAAAACTTAGATTTCTATGAAAAATTCATATAAAGTTACAAACAAATATAAAAGCAATTTTTGAAATTCACTAGATTGTTTTAAATGAAAAAATACAATTCACAAATCAATTTACATCGAATCTAATCAGATTTAACCTATAATTCAATAAATTACACATGATTTGTTCATTTGAAATCAATGAAAACTAGATACGAACTAAACAATATAATAATCAGCTATGCAACATTTCTAGGAAATGACTCATAATGATTGATTCACTCATTGTGCATTGTTAGCAATTACTACTAACAATATTTTTACATATTTATAGCACTAATTCTAAATTATCTTAATTCGCTTACACCAAAAATTATAATCATATTTCAAGGTTCTGAAAGTTTTTGAACCAAGGACTTTCATTCCTGATTTTTGTTTAGAGTTCCCTGTCAGAATTTTTTCTAAAGAAACATTTGTTTTTTACTTAAGAGCAAGAATAGGAAAAAAGTTTTGAGAAACAGACAAAAATGAATGAAAAATTTGAATAAGAAATGAATTTGAAAAAAATGGTGTTCCGGTAGAAAAGCGCAGCGTTTCAGAGAATAAGGGAACTGACCTAGCCCATAATTGCTCTTCTTGTTTCCGTCTCGCGTAGTCCGCATACGTCGAAATAGGCGTGGCAATGCGTGGTGAGTTCGCGCTTGTCTGAACTAAGAAACGACTGTGACAGAGACACTTCCTATAATTGACTGGATAGACGAAGATAGATGCGTCACATATGCTAGCGTTGCAGTGGAAAAGTAGCGCTGACTCAAAAGCGCATCTTTTCTTGCGTGTGACAGAGCAAGAAAGCCGGTCAAACTTTTGCGCTTGCAACCAGAGCGCACGTGCTCGGTTGCACTGGTGGGGTTGAAAATGATACGGCGTTCAGTCGCCGCCCGAACTTTGGTGCGCACGGTCTCTGAGAGGCAGTCTTGCTTTTTCGGCCCCTACCGTCAACTTTGATGGGACATTGGCTTTCATTCGTCTCAAAATTCTAAACTGATTGAGAATCAAGCCAAATCGATAATGATGAAAATGAAAAAACCGTAATTTTTATTTAGTTGGAACAATTTTTGTCATGGTTATTGATGTATTGTAAGATGCAGTTTAAGTGAAACAATAATTGTGCCCTGGAAAAATTTGGGCTGCGAAAAATTGTTACGACATCTTTGTCTCACTGGGTGTGTAAGTTTCATTCACTAGTTGTTGGCAGTTACTTTTAAATAGTGTTGCTTTGTGTCGATGAAAAAACTTTGTGCAATTTGATCCAATTGATGGATTGCAGTTATTGTACTGCAGCCGAGTTTTTGCGAAATGTGAGAGACCACTTGAGAAGCTGAACACCCACCCGGTACGTGATTGAAATGTATTTGTCAATTTGACTGACTGACCGAATTTTATAAATCGACAGCCCAACACGTTAGATTACAAAGCCATATATAATTTTAGCTAGATAAAATCCATTACAAAAGCCGACCTGAATGTTATTACTTATTTAGAATATCATTGACCTTTCAACTGCATCGAATTAGAGCCGAATAAAATAAAACAATATGTGTCAAAGTGAATTATTTTTTCTACATAACATTTTTCAAACTTTTTATCTGAATAAATTAAAATGAAATTGGGGTTATTTCTGTTAAAATAATCTTTTTTTCAAATTTTGCTCTAATAAATCATGATCGCATCATAAAAATAGTTATTTCGACTCTTCTGTAATACTGTGGAAATCTAAATCAGATCAATATGTTTTTAATATATCACAGTAAATATCATTTAGTCATTGTTATCAATTATTTAATGAATATTGGCTCCTAGACGTGCAAGTTTTTTACATTATAGAGTGATAAAAATTATGATCGATTTTAATCATCACGATTCATCATCATTATTAAATTCAGCACAATATGAGATATTTGGTAGTTCTTCATTTTGTAGTTGCAGTAGTTATTTTGATTTTGGAGTAAAGTGGATAGAACGTTCCTTTGAACATCAAACTAGTCTGAGAAAAGTGCATAAATTGTAGTGCTCAATTCAGCCATGACAATGTATTTTTGATTAAGGGTCATTCGACGCTAGCTTATAACAACAGTTTTTCAAGTCACGGTAATTTGTCATTAGAGACTGAAAATATAGCGAAAATTGGTTGACAAATGAGTAGCAAAAAAATTTAATTTTCATATGAAAGCAAGCAATGGGGTAGAATATTTTTGAAAGACGCGTACATTATGTTACAGTGTTATACGTAAGGAATAATGAAAAGGATAATCAATTATATGTTCCGACGTTTTTAAAAATCATTCACGAATTTGTAAAAAAATACAACATTTTTTTAGAATAGAATCAGAAAAAATATTTTGCATATTAATTTAATTTAAAATAAGCGTTAGTAAATTTCTAATTAAAAAATTCAATTAACTCAGATC
>JAAMPD010002258.1:0-16023 GCA_025266255.1 Trissolcus basalis
GAACAATTTACAAACCATTTTTTATTTTACTANTTTTTTTTTTTTACGGTTGAAGTACCCACAAAATTTAACTTTTAATTCAATTTGTAAACTGAAAGAAATATAATGGTTTGATGAAAAGGCACAGAACAACAATTCAGTTTGTCAAATCAAACTAGTGTAAAAAAAACTTTAATTGAAATGAAATTCAAACGTTTGTATTTTTTTGAACAAATTGCTCTTTTCATACAGTCCATCACAGTTGCTTTTCATTCTAAACATAAATCAATCACTTCAGCGACGTTATTAGAATTTCAAGTTGCTCTTGTTCCAGGATGTGATCAAATTGGAAACTCAGTACTGGACATTAGTGGACATCCCGCGCCAAGAGAAGCAAGAGACAGTACCAGCGTTTGTGCTAAGGGCTTGCGCTATTATGGAAAAAACGCATAAAAGTGGAGAGGGCGTAAAAACTTCGGCTAGATTAGCAGAAGAGGCAGAAAGCAAAAGAGAACGCATAGAACGACTTGAAAGTATGAACTTTTCTTTTTTGAACTTTCAGAAACATTATTTTTTGTAACCTGAATAAATAAACGTTAAACGATAACGTCTATAAGTTGAAGTAAAAAACAGAAAGATTGTGTGATCAATTGTAATTGATTCCCGTCACTCGGTAATTAAATTACGTTCTAAGATTAATTGGTGACATTCCTTGAAAGATTGAACAGAAGTTGGAATGCAATCAGCAAGACAAAAATTTGATTCAACTGAAATGCTGTGTAAAAGTGCATTAGTAATGCACATTGATAATTATTTAATTACAATAATATTCACGAATAAATAACCGCGAAACTTTTCATTTTCCTTTTACTCTACTACATTGAATGACCAAATAATAAATAAAAAAAGAATGTAAAAGTAATTATTTGTTAGTGTATCGTAACTTTTATATGTTTCATTATACGTTTCATTGAATCAGAGAATATTTGAAAGAGAAATTTTTTATATTCCCATCAGAATTGATGTTAATTGAATTTTTTCTTCGTCGTAAGTTGAACGCTAATTATATAATTATAATATACGCCTGTTAAAATGTTGAATGACTTGAATCCGGTTAATGAACAAACCAAAAAGTTTGCATGTTATAAAATTGTCCGTGACGATACAAAGTTTGCTGCAGTCTCTTACCTACGCCTCGTCTCGATTTCGTTCTAACTTCCGTTCAATTTCATAAGGGATGTCCTGGATTAGTGTAGAGGATGTAATTTACTTACAGCATGATGATGAGGAGACCAAAAATACAGTCCAATTAACTGCACATATAATGAATCATAATTTTGAGATTTATATTAAACAATTAATGAAATTATATCAGCCATTGCTTAGTATTCGTTTAAATGAGTAAAAAAATATTCAAAACTTTTTTATTCAATTAGTGAAATTGTCATCAGTTGTATCGTTATTTTGTAATGTTTCTCGTTTTTTCTGAACAAAAATAAATAATATAATATTATTGTTTCTACAATGAAAAATAACTTTTGCATTATTTTTATAATATTCAATAATTACAGTAACAAAAACTGTGAATTTCGTTTATCAATATTTACAGTAAATTTTTTGCTAGTAACTTCAATTTAGTATTAACATTATGAAATTACTAAAAAAAATTAATTTGACTAATAATTCCGTATAATTGACCAAATATTCCGATTTGACAAATCAATTCTTTTTAAGTAGACATGAGACTGCATAAAACCGTTTAATTCGGCGAAGACAAAAATTCCATTCGTCAATTTTGGAAAAATAATAAATATTTTTGTATGGACGTTTTATCAGAATGGATAATGAATAGAAGTTTGGAACACATTTAACTTAATAAACTGAATTCTGAATATTGTTATTTCGTTTTTTACAGATATGACTACAGCCCAAATTGAAGCAGAAAATACTCAGATGACCAATGATTTATACAGACTGTTGAAAAAGTATACCGGTCTGAGGAACCTCATTCGAGATTTGAAGGTAACTAATTAGTTATTGATTAACAAACCATAAACAAGAAACTGTATATTTTTCTACCTTCCGGTAATCACAAAGTAAATTCATCACTTTTATATACTTTCCAATTATATATTAGCGAATTAAATTATTTAATTCTTACTTTGATGTCAATATTTTATTTGGTATACTTAGTCAATATTAGTTATTTAATAATTATATGCCTTAGTGCAGCTTTTTATGAATTTTTTATATAAAATATATATCTCATTTTATATTTTATGAATGTTCATAATGAAATCTATACAAAAAATATTAACAAAATATCATCCATATTTCCGGAAATATATTTATAAAAACAAAAATATATTTTTCATATTTTAAGAATATATGACTGTTATATAATATCGTCTATTAGAGATCTTGACAATAAATTTACTACGCATTAGCCTTTTTATATAATTTTATTCTAAATACACATGTTAAATTATTTATCTTGATTGTTTCAGACAGAGTACAATAGTTCAAAAATGTACCCGATGTTTCCTCGCTACACGATCCTTAAAGACATGATAAAGGACATAATGCACAATCCAGATTACATGGAAGTTTGTCACGAAGTAGATCATAGCCAATCATAGCGTCCAGACCCCCTCCATCGTTCGCCACGGATGACCTTGTAAAAATAAGTTAAGTTAACGATTTTGGCTTTTGTCTGTTGGTCAAATGAATTTACATCATGTCCATGATGTTTTGTATAACGAAAACTAAAGTTTCCTTCGAAAATATAGAATTATCACCTATAAGCTCTTTCATTTTTGTTAAGCTTTGTGTTTCAATATATAAATAATGTAATAATATATTTCGCAAGGTATTAATAATTGTTTTTCAAACTGTAACGCAGGGCGAAGTATCAAACATCCACCCTGAAACTAGATGCGAAAAATCAAGTTTTTGAATAATAATTTTTGCGCAGCTTGTCAACAATTCACTTGATTTTGTTTTTACTGTTAATGTACATTGTTTTTATCACATTTTTTACTTGAATTAACTGATCCTAGTGGATTATAAATTTTAAAACTTTTTAAAAACGATTAATAAAAAAACCTGTTCAATAAAAAAATGAACTTTTTGCATAACAAATTTAAAAACAAAAAAGTTTTTTTTTTCATTAAACAAATTATTTTTAAAAATTAACAGAAATCTGTCAGAATTGACGACTGTCTAAAAAAAGTGTCAAAAAATGAAGAGCCTTACTTATTTCTGTTCGGAAGATATCAAGATTTTTAGTGCTAATATAAATATGAACAACTTAATTGTTATTGAATTGATGCAAAGTCTAAACAATTTCAATAAAAGAAAACGTCAAACGTTTACAGTTCATGCACAAAAAATAACATGCTGACTGCTATATCTCACATTGCTGAGTGCTTCGGGGTTTTAAAATTCTTTTAAACAAGTTTGCGAGTCATCATTACTGAATCAAAATCTCCTAAATTCTAAAAAATCTGAGAGTAGGCGCATACTATTCGGACTTCTTTATCTCAATTTATTGTCTTACTTATTTGTCTCACCCTTATTGGATTTAGAATAATTAAGGTGATGCAGAAGTCATATAGATGCAACAAAGATGGCATTAACGATGCCTCTACAAGTGTGAGAAAGACAACACGAGATTGACTTATGCATCACCTTAAAGGATATCATTAGAATCAAATTTGAATTTATTTTTTATAATAGAATTTTTTTAGGAAAGAAAAAGTTTTGTTTCCAGAAATTGATTTTTGTGATTTGTGAAAACTCAGTCAGTATATATATATATACTCTTCATTATCATGTAAAATTTGTATAAAATAATTTGCAATCCATTCTTTGAAAAAATTTTCATACAAATTCAAAGGTTAAAATAAAAAGTTTTCGATTTCTGATTTTTAGAATAATTTTAAATCAGATTTAAGTAAATTATGCTGCACAGTGAGAAATTTTCGTATAGAATTTATGTGAAGTTTGCAAGAAATGTCCATAAATATGGTTATGGGCATATAAGGGACATATAAAAATCAAGTCTATATTAAATACAGTCAATAAATTATCCAAAATTTTTTAACAAATGTTGAAACTAAGTTTTTAACGTATTGTTATATAAATGGCATTAAAATTAAGTTTTAATTTCTAATTTTGTGACAAATGAAACAAAATCTTAAAAATATATTATAGACTACACTTTGAGGAAGAAAAACAAACGATTATTTCAATGGTAAAGTAACCGCACGAAACGGAACGCTAGACGTATGTCGAGTGCAATCGAGTGTCAGTCACTTTACCGGTAATTGCCTATTTCTCCCACGTGGAGTATTAAATATTTTATGACATTAGAGGGCGCCGTTCGTTATGTGCTCTGAACCTTCTACGCGTAAATTCTTTGGATGGAAAATTTTGATTTTAGTTCTAACAACCAATGAGAATTTAGGATTCGAATGCAGTATCCAGATTCGCACTCGAAAAGTTATACATAAAAAAAACTGTTTTATATTTTATATTTTAAATAAATAAGTACCAAGAAAATTTGTTGATGTTGACACCTTTTCTTACCTCAGTAAAGTGAGATTCAGCAGTCACTGTACAAAAAAAACATGTTTACAACAGTAAACAGTAACAAAAACAGTAAAAACATTTGCAGGTACATCTGTCTGAATAAAAACAGGGTACAGTTCCAGCATTTGGGACGTATGACCTACCAAATTATTATACTATAATATATTTCTTTATCACAAATTATTACAAGTGTGTGAACTTACTTTGTGTTTGCTTTATGCCGTAAATAATATACTTTCAAGGTGCCCGATACCCCCTCTCTTTCAATATGGTGATATTCTGCAAAATAAATAGAGAAATGAAACATCATCGCGTTGTTTAAATAGAATCACAACGAATATTTACGATTAGCGCTTTTTAATTCGTACTTCTTACACAAATAACTCATACACGTCCAACACTAAAATATTAAATCAAATAAAACGTTACAAAGCTGTCAATGTACAATCTGCTGAATTTTTTAAATCTGAAAACACTGTCCCTATTTAAAATGACAGATGAAGCTGATTTTTTTACACTAAAATCACTTCATAGATATAGAAAAATACGTTTAAAATAAAATTTGCTAGACTGATCATTTTACTGTATGAATTTATTTAAAAATTTTTTGTTTCTATGTAAACTAGATTAGTGTGGGATGTGTTAACTAAAAACGCCAACTCACAATTACATTATACAAATATTTTACAAAACTAACAAATTTATCATCAAATAAATTTGAACTGTTGAATTCAGTAACGAATCAGTTTCGTTACTATTTATAGACAAAAATTGTTGACTAGATTGGGAAAATATCCGTAATGAAGATAGCTACGAAACATGGTCCTCATTTTTGTTGTCTATTTGTTTAAAACAGTTTATTAATGATTAAGTACTAGACAAAGCCAGAGGGATCACGTGCCGCACTGCCATCTTCAATAATTTTTCAAAAATTAATGTTAAAAACATTTGTTGCATTTAATTTAAAACTTATTCATCAGATATTCATACTAAAGATTTTGATTTTTTCTGACAAAATTTAACACGTGCAGAATATTTTATACTGTAATTTTAGTTGAAATATCACGTTCGTTTAATTTGTTTATTTATGCAAATCTGATGCTTGTATGTAAAGAAACTACGTTCTTTAACGAAAACAGCCCATCCGCTTGAGCGTTAAATTTTTGTTAAGTGACGCATACGCAGCAAATGTATGTTTTTTCTTAACACAAGCACTTAACTAGGTTTTTCATAATCTATATGTAGAAAGTTAAACACGGTTTTTTTCTCCAGAGTCTTCGGGATGAAACTTAGTCTTTACAGTAAGACCGTTCGTTTAGATTATAAAATCGTGACTTTTTCGAAAAAATAGTTAAGTTGAACGTAGCGTTTGTACGCATATGTTTGATAACATATTTCATAACCCACGAAGGAGAAGGCAATAATTGGAACCAATGTTGAAGTGACTAGCACTGGACAGTCAGAAACAAAAAAATCGTTTTTCTCTCTTTCTTATGGAGTGAAATATATTATTATGTATGTATTTATACCAACAGAGCGTAAATGTTGCAATAACATTTAATGAAATCATAAAAAAAAAAATCACTTTTTGAATACACATTGACCGTTTCAGTATTTTTTACCAAACGCAAAATATGTATCCGAATGGGCCAATTCAGTATATATAAGAGTATTTTGCAAAAATTAAAGACTCTAGAAATGCCTAAAAAGATGATACAAAAAAACAAATTCCATTTTGTTAAAAATTACTTGCTTTATAACATTTCCTATATAAATATCAACACTTTAATTCTGGACGGTATCCCCTCTTTTTCAATATGGCGACCATGCAGGGCCGTATCAAGTATAAATGAGATGAAATTTTAATCATACCTTTTTCTAACCTAAAAAAGCACTCACAATATTCGTGCTGTTCCTGAATTAAAGTATTGAGAAATTAATTCATCTTTTTATTAAGCCTTAATTTAATTTTTACTAATTATTGTTGCTATATCACATGAAAAGAAAAATAAATTCAACTCAAAATTTGCACGGTTTTAAAATGAACAGATTATTTTATTTTATTAATTCTTATTAATAAAATATACAAATATATCTATTTGTTTTTTGAAACAATAAGCTCAACCATATATTTCCCGTACTTGTTTTGAACTAACAACAGTTCTATAAAAAAAACGTCAAACGTTATAAGAGTACTACGCAAAAAATTGAATTGTTTTACCAGTATCATTGTAATTGATTCATTAATACCATATGAGACTGTTATCAACACTGCCCAAAGCTTATGAAAATTTGATAATTTCTATACAACAAAAAACTAAAGAAAACTTTTTCCTTTTTTGTTTGGTTTGCTAATACTAATGATAAGAAAATAATTTTTTCATTCAGACTTAAAATAAATCCCTTTTTTCTGAAACTTTATAATCTAAAAAATTTAGAAGAAATCGACTAAAATTTGAAGACACAATATGAAGTCCAATTTTCTAATACATCTAGCAGATTGACTTTGTTATCCAAGTTTTTATTAAATCTCATTGTTGCATTCCCAATTAAGATAAAAACGTCAAGTTTAAGAAATTAAACAAATTGATTTTTTTACACAAAAATTCACCTGTATGCAAAGTTTTTAGCATACAATATTATAAACAAAATTGATTGTATTCATTTTTATATTTTGTTCTTATTTCATCACATAACGTAATGTTATTGTTTTTCTTTTTTCGTTTTGAAGGGGAGTAGTTTACTTTTTGTGTTTTTTTTCTGTATATAAATATGCTTTATGAATACACATTTGTTTTTTATAATTTTAACTAAAAAAATATTTATGTCAATAGTTTATGTCAAATATCTGTTGAAATTAATTGTTTCAACGATTTATATATTTTTAAATTTATCTAAATAATAATGAGCTCGGTAATTGAATATAATTTTATAGCATCAGATTAGTGTTTTATTTAGTTGCAATATTTTAAATGGTAAAAATCTAATAATTTACAAGTAAACTTTATTATTTACAAAACTAAAGGCCAAATCACACAGTTCCTACAACAATCCAAATAAACTATACTCCTTTACCATCAGTTCAAATACTGCTTTTTCTGTTTACAACTGACTTGGAGTTTGCTTGCATATATCGCACGACAAATATTTTACTTTCTAAGCTTGTCGATAAATATGTGTAACGTGTAAGAAAAATCAAATATATACTGGAGATCAATAATATAAACGAATGTTACCTTCGTGAATTCAGATGGCATCTAAAAGAAGATGTCCTCTAAAAACATCATGATCGACAAGAGTGTAAAACGTATCTTGGTTCGCATAGCATTATTTGTAAGGTTATTTATCAATGAAACTAAACTTTTAATTCATCAGTACAAGTCTGATGAATTCGTTGAAGTTTTTACGGTTTGTTTATTAATTTTTTCAACGTTCGTGTTTTCTGATTACGAACGGAATAGCCGCTTGCATATCAAAACACAAAAATCAATGAGATTAGTCAAAGTACAATAATGTTAAATTGTGAGATTGAAGCGAATACAAATTTTACGATACTCCAAATCATATACACAGAATGTGAACATGAACATTATAAAAATATTATCATGTATAATGATGTACCAAAATAATGATGTTATATGAAAATCATGTTCTGGGGTAAATTATTATTTACCACAGCGTCGCATATATTTGATTTAAAAAAACTCTTTATGTACTTTTTATGATCGTAACGTATCGACACATAAATTGGAAGGTGGTAAAATACACATCAATCTTGCTCGAGAAGTCGCGCAAAAACTGACAAAAGAAATACGCTTTGATTATCGAAGAGAAATGAATGCTGAATGACGAGAATCGTCGTATTATTTTTATGAAAGATTGCGCGTTGAAATAAATATTCTTAATTGTATTTTAGATGCAAAGTGCAATAAAATACGTGAAAGACCATAGTGATAAGCTTTGTTTCTATTCGTATATCCAAAACGAATCGAATTCATAGACATAGAACTAGTCGAATCATTTTCAATGGATACAATTTTTACGCTATCAAAAAAAGCTAACAAAAACCCGCTAGTAGATTGAGCATTGCTACCGATGAATGAAAAACATTTATAGCGTCTGATTGGATGTTTGCAAAAGTCGGTTCAGTGGATCCACTTAATAGCAAAAGGAGTTCATAGTCATGTAATAGGTTTAAAATCTAGTTTTGTTCAAGTTGAACATTTTCTTACTGCGAAAACTTTTTGACAATTTTTTAATTATTTCTATTTTATTCATTTATGTAGATGTTTTTTAAATATTTTTATTATATTTTTCAACAAAAGTTATTGTACTTTTTTTATAATGTTTTTTTTAATATTTAATATTTTCAAATAATTAATAGTAGATTGTTTGAATGATAGAACATGATCTTACAACCTAAATATTAATTGGGAAATTTTTTGAAACTTTGAACGATGATTTGATTAAACGACTCAAGTTGTTTTAACACGAAGTAGATTATATATTTATGCAAACTCATTATATTAAAGAATGAATAATTATAATAACAATAAGTAAATGTTCAACTTCATCTAGAGTGCTCTGTCAAATAAAATTTGATTAGATTTTAAAATATTTTCATTTTTTGCTTTTAATTTTATTAACGTAGAAAAATTTTAAGAATTGAAATGATCATTTTATCAATTTAAAAATTTTATATCTACTAGAAAGATGAAAGTCTTTTTGTGTACTTCAAATAAAAGTACTATTAAATACAGTTAAAAATCTCTGTAAATAAATTGAAAATTGTAAAAAGTAATTTTATTATAAATTTATAAATAAATTTTAATTCAGCGTTATCATTTTTTGATGTTTGTGGTATTTTATTGAAATCTTAAATGGCGCTCAAAAGATTTAATTGTGTGTTCAGACGATAATAGAGTTAACCGCATCGCAAAATTTTTTGTTGAATAAATAAGTTCTGTTCAAAAATTACAGTGTCTTAACACAATATTTTACTTCATGCATCATACATTCAATTAGAGATAGTTGAATATAAAATTACATTTTCTTACATCAAAATAGACTCAAATGGTCTATTTTTAATCTTTGAAACATGAAAAACATGTTTGCCAACATGAAATGGTGATAGAACATGTTATCTTAATATAATAGTCATAAATTAAATAAATAATAAGTTACACGAACGAAGACAAATAGCATCACTTCGAAGCAATAATAAAATGCATGACAGATGCACTTCAGTGAATTGACAAACATTCGATTCCGAATTTCGTTTGCGTTACATTGAATGCAAATTTCACGAAATAAAAGCTCTTGTGAACTTCCGTGCACTGTGTGCATTTTTGTTTGCATTTCGTTCATCCTGACAATGTTTTGAAATATTAAATACTCAGACGTGTGAGTTTGCCGATTAGACTGCTTGATACTTCAGAGGGACGTAAAACTATTATTTGTGGATATGAAATTTTTTGTTGTCTGATAAAAATATATGAACCTCAAAACATAAATGATCTACTTTATCTATAAATTACGACTGGAAACAAAAATGTATTCAATTTAACAAATTTTCTTTTTCACTTCCTTCTCTGCGTTAAATCATGTTTTTTTATCGGAAAAAGCGTGAACATGTTAAATAATATAATAATTCACGCGAGTCAGGTTAAACAGAGCTGCTCATCTAGCTGGGTAAATATACAGTTTCGCCTCACATACAATAAACTTGCGTGCGTTTTCAACATAAAACCATTATGCTTTGTACATAAAAGTGAAGTACGACATTACGTAAAATTAAATGTGACAAGTTAATCTATAGTCAAGGATTTTATTAGGACCTACCTTAGACAACATTACATTTCTTTCTAATTTTACTTTCTTATAAATTTTATAATTTGCTGTATTTATCATATTCTTTGAATACAATTTAAAATTTTAAAATTTAATACTTGATATATTTGATAGATAAATTTATAATGTAATAAATTATTTGCATTTCATCGCGAAATATAATCGCGTTCATATGTCTTAATAAACAATAAAATTTATTTTGATTTTCTTATTAAAATATAGTTAAAAATTATAGCAGTCGCTTAGAATTGTAGAACATAAGTTGTTTGATAGAACTATTTAGTACTGCACAACGCATAAAACTAGAATAATAAAAATGATCAAAGTAATACAAAAAGCAATAGTTTAGTAACTATACGCTTCGTGTTGACGAAAATAATTCGACATGAATAATGCAATGACTGAATTGAACAAAATAGATGGAGTATTTGCCTGAGAACAAATCAGGAAGTACTTCGATAGAGGTAGAACTATTTTTTTATATTATTCAAAGTACGACTTTTTTATCGTGCAAATTTAACTATATATACTGGATTTCCACTAACGAAATATCTGTTTGATTTTATTACTAGTTACTTAATAACTATTGACTAATTAATGGAAGTATAATAATAAATGTATAAATAATTTCTGTTTATTTTATATTAAAAAATTTTATCAAAGATACAAAATACAACTCCATAAGGTATTCTAACATACACTTTTGTAATTGAACGAAAGTAAGAAATATTGTATATACACACATTCATTCATATCTTTGTGTATATGAAAATGTTATCAAAGTGCTAATATTCCTATATAGATGTTAATAATATTGATGTCTATATATATGAGTATAAAAATTTATCATCAATGTACTGTTAAACGGATCATATGTATATTTGATAAAAACTATATATTGTTCGCTATAAACAATTCTAATGATAACAACTCGAATGTATGCGAATCAAGATGCGAAAAAGAAGCTGCATATTTAATTTCATAAACATGATGATCGACATTCCAATAATTATTTCAATACTTTTTTCCAAAGTTTAATTCACACTGAAACTTTACGTGCGTGGATTTGAAATCTGTCTAAATCTTTCACCGCTTCGCTGATGAAAAATAGATAACCAATAAAATTACCGTATATAAACTTGACTTACAAATTAACGTTTATGAAACGATGGAAGTAAATCCATTTTGGGATTCTATACTAATTGTATGGGTGTATAAATGAATATTGTCCCTCCTTTATAAATCTTGACCAATCTTCTTATCTAGCAAATATAGAAAATTCATTATCAGAAAACTTCAACATAAAACTAAAGTCTTGGTCTAATTTGGTTTCTCATATCAATAAAATCCCTTATTTAAAACTTGATCAATTGATGTAGGATATTATATTGAGCTTTAAATTAAATGGTTTGGGTGCTGGCATACACATAAAAAACTCTCGTCTCGGGCAACTACCATAAATGGTAATTAGACGCTAATGCCATCACATGTAATGATGTAGCGCCAACGTGGAGCCAAATTTCTCGTCCCATCTTGGGAGTCCATAACATTATGGCCATTTGGGTCGTCTAAGTGGTTGTTAAAACGATAAAGATGAGGTCGACTTTTGGCACTGTGGTACGATAGTTTTTGATGTGGACAAGATATCACACTGGTTAGAAAAAATTACAATTGACTTCCCTGTACGGAAGTACCTAGGAACATGGATATATTGGCGAACTTGGAAAGTCATCAAGCTGATTTACAAATTGTGTCAGAAACAGCACCACACGACCCAATAACCTGACCTCGGAACATCCACATGGTGACCCATCACGTGACTAGAAGATCCTTGACCTAAGGTCACGCTACTCAAAGGAACCTTCACATGACTGTGATATAATGTGACCCTAAGATCTCATCACGTGACCCCAATAAGAGCCCATCCTGTAAATCCGAGATCTCCATCACCTCGAGTACCAAAATGGTAACAACCATGGTATCACTTAGTTTGACACACTATTTTGTAGAATGACCCCCAGCCAATAGACATAACCATGTCAAAAAATGTCTCACATGACAAAAATTCGAAGTTCGTGATAATAGTTGCCAGCATCCAAAATTTAGTGTAAATTTATCTCCTCACTATGCTTCATGAATAAATAAATAAAACTAATTCAAAAAGTGAACAATTTTCAACTTTTGAAAATCCAATTTTTTTTTCGGGGTTTGTTGCGTCACATTAAATCTTTAGAAAAATCTTTTTGTGTATTTTTTCAAAAAATTTTACAATGAAATATAACGCAAACGTGGTGTTCCTCCTTCTCCAACTATATTACTCTCTTTCGAACAAAAAAAATTTGCAAATCTTCACTGTTCGTGATAAATTTTATATAATGTTACTACAGATAGAGTAATGGCGTCAGTGCACTAGTCAATCGCTAATGCAGTCACCACGCTGATAATGAATATTATTTTTAAGATTGCGTTAGAACAGAAAAGATTTGGTTATTTATTTTATGTTCAACTCCTATATATGCTGGATCGCGCTTTTCTCAGTTTTTTTAAACAAAACAGGCAATAATTTATATCCTTAGAAATTTTCTGCTTCGAAACTTTTTCATTATTCAACCTTCGAAAACAATTACTTCATTTACATAAATTTTGAAGAAAAAAATCTCTCAACACTCACTTAATCACCAGATAAATTAAAAAAAATCAATTTATACACACTCATCGAATTCAATTATTCGTCAAAGGATTACAACATAATTTTTGCCAAAGAATTATAACATTAACTTTTTTCTTGCAGTCTTTTGCAATTTTGTAAAATGTCCCCATCCCGATGGTGTCAAATTTGAAGATTTAATTTTTTGCAGTAGACTGTATAGAATTATATGGTGAATCGACCTTCACCGAGACCTCTAACACTACTTCTGAGAGTCAACAATATTCGAGAGTTAAATATACTATTCTTAAACAAAAAATCTAAGACATTAAAAAGGAATTATTACATTACAAATAACAACAGAAGCATTACTGAAAAATATGTGTAAATGACTACATGTACAGATCCATAAAATTGTTTCACACTTTGTCTAATAAACTATTACTCGATCACAAGAACTAGGTTACATTTTAGACGTCTTGGAATGTACAATCATTTACGTGGATCGTGGAATATTGCATGAAATTTTTGCGCACTCAAATTCATGACTTAAATAAATATTTAAAGACGACCTATTTACTTTTATACAAAAATACATCAGCACTACTAGTTATCACTTGACTTTTATCCATCCAACGTTTGTACCACTGTTAATAAAATATAGGGAATTTGTTATATAGTACGTGTATGTTTTAGGCCAACTGTGTAACATATGTAACCGTTTGATGTGACCAATAGGAACAAACATTCTGTAATATAAAATTCTGTAACATAAATATAACAACATAATATTAAAATAAATTTTATAATAAGAGTGGAAAAATGTCCATTCAGGGCTGCCAATTTTACAAATTAGGATACAAATTCCAAATCCATTGATTCAATTTTATACACGTTTGTTTTAATTCTCAAACATTGATTTACAATAAAAGAAATTGCACGAATGTAAAAACTATTTGAATACTGTTGATTTTTTGGCACATGAAATATACGTTTCTATATAAATAACGTTGAATTTTGATGTAGGTGTTCGTTCGAGTGAAAATGTTCCACTTGTTATGTGCTTATCTATATAACGATTGCGGGTGAATATGCAGAAAGTGTACTCGTAAGAACCCTGTCAAAAAGAAGCTATTTATTGTCTGCATCATATGAACATGTCAACTAAAAGAAACGCATTTTACAATGATATGCCAAGGGAATAAGTACTATAACCTGTACGTGAAATTTGATACAAAAGATTCGAAATTTTTCGTTCTCAAATGGTCCTGATTGCTTAAGCTATTCAAATTTCACGTAACAGATTGATTTGAGGTGCAACTGACCAATTTTTAAAACATTTATATATAAAACTAAGAAAATATAATACAATAAGATATTTATAATGAGTGGACCACTTAAAGTGGTACTGGAAAAATCTAAACTTGCTTGTCCTACATTTATATAACATGCATAAATATCACGCATTATAATATCACACCCTAAAAAATATTAATCCTTTCAAATATAACATTTTACAATATCGGGCAATAATAAAAGAGATATTCCCTCACGGAAAAATAGTATATTCTAAAATATATGTCAAATATCTAACTTTTTGTCGCTGAAAATATATTTCATATTTATTTTTACCTTTACTTAACCGTATACTTTCAGTTATACTGTTATAAAATATTTAAAAAATATATTTCCAAGTACATATTTAAGTATAGACTAAATAAATGTTTCATCGAATTTCTATTATATACTTTGAACATATATTTGAAATATATGTTTCATGTATAACTTTTTGCCGAAAATATATTAACTGTACGTCAACATATATTTAAAAATTTTTTTTTTCCGTGAGTGTTTACATCAACGTACCGTAAATTAGAAGTAATGAATGAAAATTGACAAACACTTCTAAGCGTGATTGCAAACAGAACGGTGCTGATTGCGTAGAATTAAATTTGCAAACAAATCAAAATGTCAAACATCCCTAAACATGATTACTTGCAGAACGGTCAAAATCGAAAATCATAGATGCATATTCTGACTCGAAGTGAAGTAGGATATTTCTGATGTCGCGGAAACAAAAGTCTCATTACTTATTTCAGTGAAAGCCTCTGAACGAGACGATTTATCAAGTTTACTTTCAGTAAACTTTTTAAATACGACTTTTTAAATATGTATCAAGTTTCATTTTAACAATTATTTCTATGAAAATAATTTTTTCTTCTTCTATATTTATCTTTTTGTATATCATATTAAAACATTTTATAAATTATTAAGACGATAAATAAGAAATTAGCATTGGTGAAAAATGCCATAAGATTCTGTACAAATAATAACTATTAAAATATTAATTAAAATACATCTAACGATTTATATAATTTCAAAAAATCGTTAAATATTATTTTTTTATTTTTTCTTTTTTTGCACAGGATTTTATAGCGTTTTTCAAAAATATCGACATTCATTTATCACCTCAATATTATTATTATATTATGTGAAAAAATGAAAATTTGATATTATAAGAGCATGGTATATACAAACGTTATATATATGTAGGAATCTGATTTATTGATCAAGTATTTTTTTTTTATACGATAACTTTATTTGCATGTTCAGAGGCACTGATTAAAAAATGTTCTATATCGATTTTTAAAAACAAGATCATGAGGATCGCTTCAAATTTTGATGAAATGTTGGAAATGGCGTTCAAAAATTACCTCTAAATTTTTTTAAACAATTCAGAGTCTCAACAAAAAAAATAAAGATTAATATTTTAAGATTATCGATTTAACATGCATTCTTACAAGGATGAGGTTAAGGATGTGAAATTAATAGTATATTTCTATCCTAGGCGTGAAAAGTAATTATCGGGTGAGCGGGGGTTGACAACCTGAGCCGAAGGCGAGGGTTGTCACCCGCTCGCCCTGTAATTACTTTTTACGCCCAGGACAGAACGA
>JAAMPD010002259.1:0-16016 GCA_025266255.1 Trissolcus basalis
GCGGAGGCGCGGCACCGCAAATCACGTACGGACGGAATAGCGCCCACGCTCGGTCCTTCGTGCGATCATCGCACGCGTTTCTCTTCCAAAACCTTTCCTTTCTCAATTTCAATCCGGGAATAATCTTCAATCTCCAATTGCCACAACTCAAAACCAACAAAGTTCAAAACTCGCACTGTCGCGAAAATTTTATCTCTCCCAAGTTCAGTTTTCAGTTGAAAAAAAAGCCACTGACTTGAAACCACTTCGGAAATGTTCGATTGTTAATTGTCAATTGCTTTGAGTTGTCAAAATTTGTTGTCGGTTGGTTGACTGTTTTGTTTTGTTTTTAACGAGGGGTTGCGAATCGCGGGGTTGTTGACCGTTGACTGTCGTGCACAATTTTCGGTCGTTGGGTATCGGTCGAAGCGCGTAGAACCGTGGACCAGTGCGCTTTGATTGTGCATGAGTAGGACTGTTGCAGGGACTACTCGCCTCCGCCGGTCCACGGTGGGGACTGTTTCTCTGTCTCTCGGTTTCCACATAGCATAGCCATGTATGGAACACGGCACGACGTTGCCGCTCGGTGCCCTTACGCCCACTTGCGCCTCCCCGACCAGCCAGGTATCGTCGCGCAAAGTATAACGAAGTAAGAAAGTCCGCTTTGCCACAATCGCCGGCGCGCTACCGCGAGCGCGCGACACCGGATATGCGCGTCAAAAAGCGCCACACCATTTATTCATGCGCGTGGCCGGATCACGATTAGATTTCAGCGATAAAATATTTTCACATCGGTATATCGATATTTTTGTTGTTTTTTGTTTTGTTTGTTCAAGCGGATTGAGTTGGTTGCGGCCCCTTTTTTCCGTCTGGCCGACTAATTAATTAGTAAAATTTGGGTTTGTTGAAGAGAGGCCGGGGGAACTGGTTCGGAGTGTGGGACGATGCTTAACGAATGTGGGAGGAAAAATGGTTCAGCGTCGTGAGAGACACGGGATTTGCGTCGGTATAATGGGCTTATGAAATATTGTTATTCCACTTTGTGCTTTATAAACCTTCATTGTTCGTTAAACGCTCGTTAATGTTTATTCGCTGCTTTTTTATTTACGATGGAAGTAAGGGCCTCTTCGCAGCTATCCTCTCGGGACAATTTTCATATTTGTTAATTGGTTTGCAAACGGTATGATGAAAGATCAACAAGAAATGAATATTAAAAATCCAGACCTCGTAACAGAAAATTTTTAAGTTAAAAAATGTAACTTTAAAATATTATGAAATTTGTTGAAATGATATTTCGTTTTTTAAAATAAAAAACTTTATTATTTTAAATTTTTATTATACTACATTATACTATATGAACTATATTATATTAAAAAGTTAATAAAAATGAAAAAGTTTTGAGTTTTTAAAAAACTTTTTTTTTTGGTTCAAAAATGTAACTTTAATCTATTATTAAATTTTAAATATTATGAAATTCATTGAAATAATGTTTTTTTAAACAAAGTTTTAAAACGTTATTATTTCAAATTATTATTACACTATATATTATGCTACTATATGAACTATATTATATTGAATAGTTAATAAAAATGAAAAAGTTTTAAGTTTTTAAAAACTTTTTCATAAAAATGATATTAATGTGAGTTCAAGTTTTGATTGCAAAATATTAAAAACGAAACCTTGAATTTGTTCCGACGAATTTTAAAAGCTGCGAGGTGGAGAAGTATAGAAAAATGTACCGTTGTAGTAAAAATTCGTGGACATGAATGAATCCAGGTCTAGGTTTCATTGAATTTTGTTCCGCTACTGGCACCAAGTTTGGTTCATTCATATTAGCTGCTAATCGGTGTGCGGCTCTGAATGAACGTGAACGTAAGGTTTCCGCTGAATGATTTAATAGCCTAGATAAATGCGAGAAGTTTTCTCGAATGAAAGACCTATTGAAGATTGAATGATTTCCTACCTTTGTCGGAGGCGTTACATTTATTATCCTGGAAGAACATTATACCCAGAATTGCCATACAATAGAACATTTACTGACACGATTTTTCAAGTTTATAACAATATGAACGTTATATCAAAATTATGAAAGTTGTAAAGCAATAAAAATTTTTGTTACAACGATGGAAATTTTAACTCGAGTTTTTTATTTTGTTTTTAGTCAACTAATTGATACTTTTTATTCAATTGAAATAAGGCAAAACGTAAAAATGTTAGATTGCCGTTCTGAATGATTTCATGTTAATTCGATAGAATGTAAAGTCTGCCCACATGATGTAAATCGCGAGGCAAAATGACTGCAATTGACAGCGAGAAGTGAGCATAAAAATTGTTGATATAAATATGTAATTATAAGGCCCCGTTGAAAAAAGCACAGGGAACAAGTTTTATATCGGTAAACAATTATGTTGCCATCGTTCGTCAAGTGGCGAGCGTCTTTTTTGTGCGCACAATACGAGCGCGACATATTAAACCCATAAGTTGAAACGCACAGCGTGAGAAAGTTTTCAAATAAACACGAATTTCCTGTCAACGTCCGAGATGATTGTGACAAAAACATTTTGCAGCGCATCCTCTCATAACGAACGATTTATACATTATGTAAGATTTCTTATAATGATATTTTATATCTTTCATTAATCACCCGATATACTTGACCATTATAAAACACCACCTTTTATTACCGTACACACGCACATCAATAATTCTCAATTTTTTATCATTTTTCTAATACAAAATTCAATATTTTTACATTAATTTTTGTTTGTTTGTTTGTTTTTTTTTCTATCCAATCCATCAATCCTTTCAATCCTTTTTATTTATTTTTACAAGAAATCAATTTTAATTTTTGTTAATTTTTTTTTTTTTTTGTAGGTAACCAATTTTCAACAGGTCCCTTCCTTACCGACGTAAAAAATCTTCCAGGAGATGACGCCTTGATGTAATCGAGGAATGCATTTCATCTGTCGATAAAAATTCATAACCATCCCTGTTCGAGACAAGGAGGAGCGTGTCGTACGAAAACTGACCGTTTGTTTATGACAAAAAAGTAATTGAGCGGTACACAGAGGTGAAGAGGAACGTGACTGGCCGTGGGAGGAGGAGGCTGCCATGTGAGAGAGACGTCGCATTACGCGACGTGGACTTGGGACCGACGAGGATGCCTTGAGGTGACTCGCAGCGGCGGACTTAGTGCAGGCTTGCCGCCCGGGTGAGATGTCAAGAACCAGTGCCAAACGCGATCGCTCGCACGGACGTTCCACATCGATGAGATAGTGCGACATTTTTCGAGGAATAAGTGAATGGTCAGGATCACTAGAACTAGTCAAAGTGCAGTTATGTCCGAGAAGATCCATAAAAAGTAGTCCCAACTACTTTTGACATAGTGTCACAGTTTGTTTGGTTCTTCCTTTTTTTCCAATTCTACTTTGTAATTCACTCAATTTTCGTAAATCAGAATTATTTTCATGGGCCAAGATTAATGTTCTTGAATGAAGAGGTTTATGTCAATATAAATTGTTACGTTATGTCACTCATGTCATTTCATATATGGTCAGATATATTATGAGGCTGCTGCATATATGAAACATATTTGGTACTACTTACATTTAGTCAAATATATATTTTTCACTAATAATTTTTCATCAATGTCTTTTATAAATGTTTTATAAGTTATTTTATAAATTATTTTGTACTTTTATTTATCTTTTCAAGATCCAGACCAGAAAAAGTAATCCCAACTACTTTTGACATACTGTCACAGTTTGTTTGGTTCTTCCTTTCTTCTAAATCAATTTTGTAATTTACTCAATTTTGTAAATCAGAATTATTTTCATGGGCCAAGATTTATATTCTTGAATGGAGAGGTTTATGCAGTTGTTTATGTCAATATCAATTCTTGTATTATGTCCGTCATCTTATTTCATACATGGTCCGATATATCATGGTGCCTACATGTATGAAATATATTTGATACCACTTACACGGGAAAAAAATAAATTACTGACGACTGTGTAATACATATGTAAGTACTGTGTCAGGAAAAAAAATTTTTTTTTACACAGCCGCTATGAATGTGCACACAACAATCTCAAATGTGTAATGTTACACATTTGAGATTGCAAAACAGTCGTCGTTGCTAAACAGCCAGTAATTTTTATTCCCCTTGTATATTTAGTCCAATACATTATTGTTACTGATTAATTTTCATAAATTCATTTCATAATAAAAGTTGTATAAATTATTATATAAATTATTTGATATTTTTATGTTTAGGAGCCGCGATGTCAATCCTGACTCGTTTCGCGCAGAAGGCCTCGCCTTCGGCGTCATCGGGTCACGCCATAGGACAGCGCTCTGGCTTGCTGAACCTCGTCCTGTTTTTGATACTAGTCCTAGTATTAGTTCTGCTGTACCACTTGCTTCAATTCAATGCGGGCGGCGAGCACACGGTGTACCGGCCGCTGTTGGTCGACAACCTGGTGGACCTGCCGTTGCGCGTGCTCGACGCGGACTACCCGGACGTCGACGACACAAACCTGAGCTGCAACTACTTCGGCTGCTTCAACGTGTACCGCTGCGGCAGCCGGGGCAATCGTTTGCTAGTCTACGTGTACCCGCCCGAGGTCTACGTGGACGCGACCAACAAGCCCATCACGGGCCCGGTTTCGCGAGAGTTCTACCGCATCGTCGAAGCAATAACCTCCAGTCAATTTTATACACCTAATCCTCGCGAAGCCTGTATCTTTGTGCCATCGATAGATACACTCAACCAAAACAAGATCAAAGTCCAGCAAGTCTCTCAGGTTCTCAAAACGTTGCCATTGTACGTATCAATGAACATCAAATTTCAAATCAAATCAACCCTTTCCGTCCACTACTTTTTCAGATGTTTTTATAATGTAAAATATAATGTAATGTTTTTTTTATGTAAAATTGATCAGATCAAATTATCAAACAAGTAAAACCATATAAAATTATTTTTAATATTCCTATATTTCAATTAACACCTAAAGAACCTATTGTGTTACAAGAAGTTACAAGAAAAATATTACTGAAAGTTTTTATTTGCTTTAGTAAGCTGATCATTTTTACCTCGTTTTACCCTGTTATAGTAAAATTGTTGATTCAAAATGATACGGTTGATGAAATGATAATTTTGTTCTTGAAATCATGTGAAATTAATAAAAAAGTGAACGAAGGGGTTAAATGTGAAATAAATGATAATTTTTGTTATGAAGAAATGTGTTCTTTCAGTTGGAATAAAGGTGAGAATCATTTGATATTCAACATGATTCCTGGCTCAGCTCCAGACTTCAATGCCATGTTCGACGGTTCCGTCGGGAAGGCCATGATCGCTGGGGCTAGTTTTTCCACGTTCTCCTATCGCAGGGGGTTCGACATCAGCATACCGGTGTACAGTCCGATCGTGGAGAATCTAAAGAGCAACGTTACACGCACAAGGTTGTCTCCTTGGTCTAATAATAACTCTCACTGACTCAGAATTGTGTGGATAACATACAATTGTAGCGCCAATATCAAAATGACCAATCATTCAAATTGCACCTTTTTTGTTTTAAGGTCGTGGCTAGTCATGGCGTCGCAGATCAATTTGAATACCGGATTCGAGCAGGATCTTATAGAGTTAAAAACAAAATATCCCAAAGATATTTTATTACTGGGGCCGTGTTTGAACCATAGTCCATTACAAGTAACTGTTCGTTGTTTAGGACAAGATGTATATAAGTATCCGGATGTCTTACAGGTATTCTATTAAAAAAAAATTTCATTTTATGTTTCATTCATTGGTTTAAAAATGATAACTGAAATTAATATCTTAAAATTATTGTCTTTCTATCATGAATTTGCAGACGTCCACTTTCTGTTTGGTAATAAGGGGGGCAAGACTTGGACAGAGCGTTTTATTAGAATCTATGGCAGCTGGCTGCATTCCTGTAATAATTGCCGATTCACTTGTGATGCCTTTTGAAGAAATAATAGACTGGAAAAGGTAAAGCGTCCAAACCAATCGACAAACATTCGATTAGCCAATCACATTTTAATCAAATAACTAAAATTCCCTCTATTCTTACAGAGCTGCAATATTTGTACGCGAGGTCGATATTTTAAAAGTTATCCCGAGACTGAAGAAGGTCTCGCAACAGAGAATCATAGAGCTACAAAACCAAGTGGTCTGGCTCTACAATAAATATTTCAAAAACATACAAAGTATAGCGCTCACAGCGCTGGAAATACTGTCCGACAGGGTATTCCCTCACATTGCTAGGAATTATAATGATTGGAACGTTCCTCCGCATTCGGTGAGTCTTTCAAATCCATTCATTTTTTTTTTGTACCTAGTTTTATATACCGAATAATTGATTTTTGCTTTTGCAGATGATACAATCGCCCCTTTTTCTGCCCACAACTGCCTCAAAGACACGAGGGTTTACTGCTGTGATTTTAACGTACGATAGGCTAGAGTTATTGTATACGCTGATAAACAAACTTGTCAAGGTACCGAGTTTGTCCAAAGTCCTGGTGGTTTGGAACAACCAAAACAAAGATCCACCACCTCGTGAGTAATTTGTTTCCACATTTGATACACTTCCATCCTTTCATTTTCAAAAGGATTATTTTTAATTTTACATTCCACTTTTGTGAGTGATAATTTTTCAATACCCATTTTTTAGCTTCGGAATGGCCCAAAGTGAATAAGCCATTGAAAGTGATACAGACAAAAGAGAACAAATTGTCAAACAGATTTTATCCATACGATGAAATTGAAACCGAGGCTATCCTGTCCATTGATGATGACATCATCATGTTAACTGTGGATGAAGTTGAATTCGCATTTGAAGTGAGACTTTTGTTACATTTCACAACGAGGAAAATAACAAAACATTGTATAACATTTTATTTTATTAATGGCCTTGTTTTTAGGTTTGGAGAGAATTCCCAGACAGAATAGTTGGATTCCCTTCGAGAACACACACCTGGGACAATGAAACATTAATGTGGAAGTACGAGAGCGAGTGGACGAATCTTGTTTCTATGGTTTTGACTGGAGCAGCGTTTCATCATAAGGTTTGTAACTAACGACTGTTGTATCAACAAATAATGAAAACAAAATATGATTTTCAAATTTATTTTTTTTCGTTGATTTTTAGTATTGGAGTTATATGTACACAACGGCCATGCCTGGGGACATCAAAGAATGGGTCGATGAGCACATGAACTGTGAAGACATCGCGATGAATTTTCTAGTTTCAAACATGACAGGAAAAGCGCCAATTAAGGTACATAAAAAAAAAACAAAAATTGAAATAGAGATAAAGATGAAACAGTAAAAGTTGATCAATAAATTGTTATGCGTCATTGATTTCAGGTGACACCGAAAAAGAAATTCCGTTGTCCAGAATGCACAAACACGGAAATGCTATCGGCAGATCTGACGCACATGGCCGAGCGGACGCAATGCATCAATCGTTTCACCAAAATTTTTGGCAGAATGCCGCTCAAGTCCGTGGAGTTTCGCGCCGACCCGGTGCTCTTCAAGGACGCATTCCCTGAGAAGCTCAAACGATTCAATGACATTGGAAGCTTGTAGCAATATACCTACATATCAATTTCCATAATAAAAGTCATCAGTTTGTAATTAATGTCTTGTTGATTTTACAATTTTGTTTATTATAAAAACGCTTTGGATTAAATTTATATACAAACAGAACAAAAAAACTGGTGAAACATTTAAAAAACGAGCTCCATTGATCTTACCTAGCTAACATAAGAACGCGCCTTGTCATGTGTTTTTTCAACACAGTTTGTACTTCTTTGTAGTATGTTTTGAATGGAATTCATTAAGTCTCGAACTAAAGGAAACAAATTGTTTTGGAATTTCGCATCACGAGAATCGAGTTACGAACTGCCAATAAAAACAGTGCCTTAAGGTCATGTGAAAAGCTGGTTTTATTTACAAAAACACGAGTCAAGGCTAGGAATTCGCACAATTGTTTTTATTGAAACAAAACAGCAATGTTTTGAAAGTTCAAGAATCTTCTGATATATTTTGTTGTAGAAAATCAAATCGTTATAAGATCCTCTGACCTTGACATATTTTTTTTTAACAAACCAGCCCTTTATATCACCTAAACGAATAAAACATTTCTCTGACGTTAGTGAAAGTTTTCGGTTGTAGTTTTTTTGATACTGTTGATAAAAAACAGTTTCATAAATTGCAAAGGATGGATACTAAGATTTTGATTTTATTTTTAACGTGGTTTATATCCACTGAAGCATCGAAAAATGTTGTGCTGATTCTTGCCGACGATTTAGATCAGATTTTGGATGGGATGGTAATTATTTTCATCTTTTCATTTTTGTTTGATTGAAAAATTGGAATTCACTGTTTTTTTTATCACAGACTCCACTAAAAAATACAGTCGAACTGATAGGCAAGCAAGGCAAGATTTATAACAACACTGTAAGTACCTTTCAGTAGATTTAAAAATTAATTTTATATATAACAATAACAATTATAATAGAGTTCTAATTTCGGTTCTACAATTTAGGTGGCAGTGTCTCCAATTTGTTGTCCAAACAGAGCTTCCATTCTGACTGGGTTGTACATGCATAATCACTATGTACGGAACAATTCCATATCCGGAAATTGTAGCAGTCCAGATTGGCAAACAAACTTCGAGCAAAAAACATTTGCTAGTATCATGTCACGTTCAAATTATACTACCTTTTACGCAGGAAAGTATTTGAATCAGGTATCATCATTGTTAACATTTTCAATTTCATTTTTAAATAAATTCGGCGTTTCAAGATAAACAAATTCGTTTCATATTCGATTACAGTATGGATCTGAGAAAGCTGGGGGTGTATCTCATGTTCCATCTGGTTGGAATCAATGGTACGGTCTCGTTGGCAATTCCAAATATTACGACTACTCCCTTTCTATTAATGGCAAAGAACAGAAATATGGATCCACACCCAATGATTACCTGACTGATGTTTTGGTTAGTTCAAATTCAAATGTTCAAATATAATTTATATCTATGATGATCTTTTTAAGTATTCTATCTTTAATACACTTTTTTAACTTTCAGGCTGGTTTCGCTAAGGAGTTTATTTCCAAGCGATCCAAGTATGATCGTTTTCTGATGGTTATTGCACCCCCTGCCCCTCATGCTCCATTCACACCTGCCACTAGACATTATGAAAAGTATAAAAATGTTACTGCCAAGAGGACAGATAATTTCAACAAACTAACGGAACCGGAGGTTGTAAATTTAGAATGAGAAGAAACAGATGATGCGGAGTTTTGTAAATTCATTTTATTTGAAAATTTATTGCAGGGAAAACATTGGCTTGTTAGACGAGAACCCACGACTCTTCCAGACGATGTAATTCATTTACTGGATGGTTTTTATCAAAGGAGGTGGGAAACACTGTTGGCTGTGGATGAGATGGTTTTGCAAATCTATCAGACTTTAAAGTCACGGAAACTGTTGGAAGAAACATATATTATTTTCACGTCCGATAATGGATACCATATTGGTACGAGAAATTATATTCTTTTGATGATTTAATTGTAAAATTTGACAACTAGGAATGAATGAGTTTTCATTTTTCTCAACGACAGGACAATTTGGATTACCAATCGATAAGAGACAACCATATGAAACCGACATCAGAGTTCCGTTTTTGATTAGAGGTCCTGGTATAGAACCAAAAGAAGTACAGTTTCCAATCAGCAGCGTGGACATATTTGCCACAATGATGGACATTGCGGACCTAAATTACACGTCCGATGGAACATCGATATTGAAAAATAATTCTGCAGATCGGACATTTTTGATTGAGTATGAGGGAGAAGGAGGTGAAAAAAGTCCAGTCGCTGGTTGCCCAGAGGACGATGATCCTAATCTTACCGTATGAATTTTAATCGAAAAAAACAACAACTTTTCTTCTCAATGAAATTTCTCGACTAATTTAAACTTATTTTAATAACTAATATCAACTTACTTATTAATTTTAATTAACATTCATTGATTTTTCAGCTTTGTAACAGAAACCTTGCTTGCAAATGTCAAGATTCTACTAATAACACGTATGCTTGCATCCGAAGGATATCAACAACATTGAATACTATATTTTGCCTTTTCAAAGATGATAAAGTAAGACTAATTACAGTTTTTGTACTTTTTTAGAATTTAATTCATTACTCCAATTCTCAAAATGAATAAGTTTCATTATTAAAATGAACTTTTAGACTCAAAATTTATTTTTTGTTTCCATCAGGAATTTATAGAATATTATGATCTTAATAAAGATCCATCTCAATTACACAATATTGCCTCTACTTTGGATGGAAAGAAAAGAAGGAAGTTTATGACAAGACTTCGAAAAATGTCAAAATGCAATCTGAGTGACTGCAGGACACGCGATACGAACTTTTCTAAAAAAAAAAAAACTAATAAAAAGATTATTCAATCCATGGTAACGTTTTTATGAGGCGAAAGTTGAGAATTTGGTACATCTTTTACATGTTTTAATTTTACCTGTTTATTCATGTTTTAGATCTAGTTTGGTTCGTTCAGAACGTTGGCTCCTATGATATCGACATTTTGGTGCGTATTCCAAGACCGAATGAGCTGTTCACTGCTGCCACCTAAGTGCTCCAAACTATATCACGTATCAGAGTGACTCAAACACTGCTAAGCAAACACACGTCCAGATGCGCGGCTGGTGTTGATCCGTTCTGTTCGCTAAGACCCATTTTACGTTTAAGTTTTTGGAATTACGATGTTTGTTTTTAACTATTAAAATCTTTGTTCAAACGTAGATTTTTAATTTTATAATTTTGTATCGCGGGTTTTCGAACTTTTTTACACGTTTGCATAACAACAACAAGTCGGAGTACTTTTTAAGTGTGCATTTATTTATATTGTTTGGAAAATATATAGTTTTGTGTCTATAAGATTATGTCTATCTTATCCAACTACATTCGTAAATTAACGAATACGAGTGAGGTAAGTGACATTGTTCATTGTAAAATTCAAACTGACAGACGGGTTTGTCACGTGATCAAAAATGTCATTTTCAAATTTTGGAGGGAGAAAAGTATTTTTTTGATCATTTTGTATTTTGTATAAGGTAGACTTAAAAAACAGAATTCGTTTAATCATAAGGTTGTCATAATAAGACGTCGAAAAATATCATTTGTGAATAAATAATTATGGTAATAATAATAAATAGAATAATTGCGTTTTATAATAAATTGTATGTCAGTTTATGAAATTTCACAGTGTTGAAAAGTCATTTTAAATTTTATTCCAATTTAGCATACACCTCAATGAAAATATTTCTTTGTTGTATATAATTGAAATGATTAAATTAAGTTTCCAATTAAATGTTGTTTTAATCTTTTGGTAAATTTTTCGTTTACTTTATAAATTAATTGAGTTCTCACATTGAACAGAAATTCAATAATGAACACTTTAACTTTGCATCAATGCTAGTTGTCGCGTAAATTAATTTTAACTTAGTGATAAAAGAACTTTTTTTAATTACAATAACACAAGGGTATATCGATTCTGATACGTATTTTCGTTCAAGGATATTATAGGAAAAAATATATGAAACCCAATGAAAACAAATACGTGAGTTTTGAATTTGTCTCAGAAAACTTTTGGAATCAAACTACATCCTCTCTTAAAATCTGCCTCACTTTCTAACTGCAGGAAATAAATTTCCTCTCAGATTTTCCATAGGTCGACTTTGAAACAAAAACAAAGATTTAACAAACACACAAAACTTTTTATTTTCAAATCGCAAAATAATTGTGCAAACATTCGTTCGAATAACAAATTATGTGTTCCGATATCTGATTTTGTAGATGAAAGGATTCAAAATCACCAATGCAGACAGATCAAAGAAGTTTGGCATCGCTTGCAGGAACTTTCACGAATTGAAACAAAGAGCTTGTACCAAGTTTTCAGTAAGTATATCTAATACATTGTAAAATATGTTACTTTTTTCCATTTCTTCTTGTTCTTATCATTAACAAAAGATTTTGTAACAAAAAATGTACTTGTCAGATTTTGAAATTCAGTTTCAAAGATAACTTATAATTGGACGTATGTTAATTATTTGATTTTATTTTTCAATCCAACAAAATAGGTAGGAACATTTTATATCTGAAAAGAATTTCGTTCTACGAGGAAGAAAAAAAAATTGATTACTTTCTTTTATTACACCGGAGTAAAAGATTTGTCAGCGTAGGGTTAAGGAATTGATCTGAAAGAGACATGTCTGGAGGCAATAAATGCTAAAAATGATAAAACAGAATCACGTCTCTTGTGCAGCCGATGGCTTTATTGAACTGGGTCGGCCGGCTGTCCGGGATTGCTAGGCCAGGGACGGGAATCCCGGGCAGTCCCTTCATCCTTTTGAATGTCAAGGTCCCGCACGTGCATCGAGTTCAATGTCTAATCTTGACCTTCAATCTTGCACAGGACGTTTCATCCTCTGAAATTCTTTCTCCTTTGAATGACGAAATCATTTTCTTAATAGATAACACTTTAGATGGCACGTTCTATTTTGTAATCACACTTTTAACCAAGGACTGAAATTGAAACTCAAATTGAAAATTTGAAAATTTGTTGGAACAATTTAATGATCAAACAACTTGAGCTCGTAATAATCTGCTTTTTGAAGAAAGAAAATTAAAAAATTGCACGAGAAAATGAATTGACAAAGAGATTTACTTTCCGGCTGAATTTCAAATTAAATTTTTTTGTTAACTTGAAATACTTTTTGTTGGATCGAAAATTGTGGAGGGATTATTTGGGGCTTCAATTAAATGATATCTTGAAGTTGTTCTTTCTTCGAAGATCTGATTCATTTTGTATCAAATAAACGAAAAATCGGAGCGTTAAATAAAAATAAGAGAGAAAAAAAAAAACAAACCGATTCGATATATCTGAATAATTCAAACATTTTTTTGCAGATCACAGATGATCCTTCGACAGTCGGAATATTTTTATTGGATGGTTCGGAAATTGACGAGGATTATTTTTGCACTCTGCAACCACAAACCACTTTGATTTTGCAGAAACAAGGAGAAAAAGTTCTGTCAGGTAATTTAATTTTTCATACAACTTGCAGTTTTGTTTTTCATTTTTAATTGTAGTGAGCGTGGGCTTTACTTTTTGGTTTTTATTTGTCCGCGGAGAAATCAATATGTCATTAAAATAGCCCCAAGGAAACTATATGAGTTTAGAAATGATTAAAATTGTGATTAAAATTGTGATGAAATTCAAAATTAAATTAAAACGATCGGACGTTTAGCCGAAAGATGGAAAGGTCACGTTAACTAAACTTATAATTGGATCAACGTAACTGGTGTATGTATTTTAGTAATTCAAACTGAAATCTAGTAATTCAAACGTAACGTTTTTCACCAGTCTCTTCAATTAAAATGATCGTTTTTCTAATTAAAATTCTAGCTCTCCGGTAATCACATCACGCCATTCCTTTTTGAAAAATAATTAAACTCGTTTATTTGCGCAATTCTTGTTTATGTGTTTTTACTCGCTGCAATATTTTGATTACAATTTTTATTCGACTCGTTTCATATAATATATTTTTACATTTTTCAGACGCAGACATTTTATACGACCTGTTGAAGAAAGTTCATAATGATTATCTCACGACCGGACAAAAAGCAGCAGATTTCTTAACGGAAAAGCTTAAACTCAAAGTAGCAGTGCTTAATAACGTCTTGAGCAAAGATGATTCCAAAACTTGTTTGAGTTCACGAAAAGATCATCCGGAATGGTTCGAAGGCTTGGAAACGAACATAACTTCGAAGGTAATTATTGAATTACAAATTAAAAGAAAGGAAAATTTAAAAACTCAGTTTGAATAATTTGAACGTCCCTTTTTTCAGGAGGCTTACATGCATCGTCGATGCCAAGACAGGATACGAGGATATTTTTATAAAACAGTTGAACAAATCAAGAGTTCAGATGCTTACAAGGATTGTAAGAAAGCGAGACAGAGGCTCACACGAGTGATTGCATTTTTGAAGCTCCAATTAAAAGAGGACCATTATTTCGGTCATTATTTCGATAGGAGTCGTGTGCGAGTGGTGCTGGCTAATAGCGACGTAACTGACGGACAGGATAGAAATTGTTATGAACACTGTCCGTGTCAGATAACAATTTATCTTCCACTGGAAGAAAAATTGGCCGTTGACGAGGTGGACGCTAAAAAATTTACCAAGGATGACGATACCTCGGAAGATGACCTGGAGAGTGTCTGTTTTTATCGGGTATCACAAAGCAAAACAAGACAGCAAATTGTCCTTTGCGACAGGAGGGGCGAATTCAAATGCGGAGGCGTGTGGAATGTAAAAAAGTGTCAGTATGGAGAGAGACATAGGATCAACCCTTACAGGTCGAGAGAAGAATTGGTATTGTTTTCTACTTGGAATCTCGATCACAGGTATGATAAATGTTTTTTTAAAATGCAATTTCATTTCATGTAATAAGTTTTTACTAATGTTAATCCAATTTTTTTCAGGCTTGAACGTTCCAGGACTCTTGTTCCTAGGTTGATAGAAATGTCGAGAGAGGATATCAGCGAAAAAGATGTATATGAATTTTATGACAATCTGTTTACTGTTAGAAACTTGAAATTGGTACATATTATCTGCCATGATAAAAGTGCGCACAAGTAGACAAGAAGATTGAACATCATGCACAAAATTTTACATTCGGTTTCGTTATTTAGAAATTATGTTGAATCATTTGTTGATTGTAAAAAAAGAGTCTAAAAATTGTACTTTAGAGATGCAATGAAAAATTCTATTAATCATGTAAATACTGGAGGAACAAGTTGGAACCTTCAAGGAGTCAAAATTTGCTTGGCAGATGAAATTCGTGATGATGAGAGTTTATTTTTAACTGACATAGATTGTTTGAAAACATAAAACCAGTTCCTTCCAAAATGACATTAATCTATAAAAATGAGGATATCAATCAGTATGAAAAAAATTTTAAGATATTTTAAAAGTATATTTTGAGATATTTTTATATCCAAACAGATGAAATGATTCTAATGATTTTTGTATTTTCATTGTTGAATGTTTGAACGAGATGTTGATATATTAAATATAATTTCCGGAAAAAGCAAATGTGATTATATGAAATATAACTATACATACTGTTAGAGAAAATACGCTTACCTCATGGATAATATTAACTAAAATCGGACTTGTCTGTTAAAAATTGAACAAAAATTTAATTATTTATATATGGATTCTTTATACTAATTGACTGAATTATAACACGAAGTTCTGATGTTATTTCTTTTTATTCCGTAACAAATGAAATGAAAATCGAAAAATGCGGTTGAGATTTTTTGATCCAATCGTACCATAATTATATGAATTTCAATCAATCAAATTCTATTCAATTTTTGTGATTATTTTTTGAAAAGACTTTAAATAGTTGATCGTAGACAATACTTGAACCAAAATAAATAGGAAATCAAAATAAGTAGATATATTTTCCGTTAGATTTAAAAGATTATACATGAACAGGGTGTAAAAAAACGTCTCATTAATTTAAGAATGTATGTCAGATATAACGTAAATATTAAAAAAAGTTACATTCTCTTAACAAGTCCAAAAATTTGGTTGATTAAAATTACTGATGAATTCTCGATTTTTTTCTTATAAAAAATATAAGATCTTTCATTAAATAAAGTTGTTGAAAAAAGGTAGAAAATTCTGATGTTGATACAACAGTGCAATAATAATCTAGAATTAAAAAAACAAAAACAGAAAAGTATTTTCTTATAGTACATACCTGGCGATGTATAAACCACAAGATGTACAAAATGTATATTTAGAACATACTAGAAAGTGAACCAATTTATCGTTACCAATCTTCGACTTTAATTCACCTCTGTAAAAAATATTAAACTCGTCGAAACTGTAAAAACAACATTCACTCACTGAG
>JAAMPD010002260.1:0-16005 GCA_025266255.1 Trissolcus basalis
GGGAAACTTTTTTTTTTTTAAAAAAAAAAAAAAAAAAAATATCCATCCGATAACATCAAGTGTTTATTAAAAATGCACGTGGGTCTGCAGGTTCGTGCATGTTAAAGACTCTTCTTAATTTGTTTTCATTACTTGAAGTCATAATTATTATTATTAAATAACTTTTTTTAAAATTGTATCAATTTGCAAAAAGAAAAAAAATGGAAGAGACTTGTTTCCACGTGAACATCAAATTATAAACGAATTCAAACGAAATTAACTAATTTACGTTCCCACTTTAATTTACAAAACAAACTTTAACCTAGTTCGACATCGTACAATGCTCTAATTCAACATACATACCAAACACATGTATTAATTAGCAAAGTTATCTCGTAAATCAACAGCCTCTTTGCCGCACACAAATTGACAAATTTTGTATTTACAATATTTACACTATAACTCACGAATATATAGGGTGTTCCATTAAATGACTACCGATTAAACAAAAAAAGAAAACTTGTTTTCATTAGGACAACATTATGTTTTGAACGTGTCAACATCTGTCAACAAAATTATGCCAATGTTGTCAAAATTCAGTTGAACGGGAGTTCATAAAATTTACATGACGACAAATGATGATGTGCTATATACGGGTGTTTATATATGAAGAACTATAAAAAGGTCATTTCAAATATATGAATCGGAATCAATTACTAAATGAAAAACAAACGACGGCACAGAAGAACAAAATATGTAAACGTTGTTCTATAAATACGAAGGACAGCAATTTATTCATCACTTGTTCGACTTCTCCACTTTAGCTTTCGACACAAATTTTGCCTCATCTGCTTCAAACACTGACGGGATATCGCAACGAATGTTGACAAACAAATAAATTGCAAAATAAATACAACTAATTGAAAATATAAATAGTAATTATCCAAACGTACGGAGGAACAATGATAAAATTGATCATTCGAGTCGCGGAAATTAAAATTCAATTGTATACATTGACGGTTTATATATAATTTTCAAATACATTTTTCTCCGTGTTCTATAGACGGGGATGTTTGTTTTAATTAAAAATCAATTTGTTGTTCGTTCTATTTCATTACAGTGTTCATTAAAATTCATTAATTTACTGACTCGAAATATTTTCAATAGTTGGAAATTTTTTTTCATATACTCTCTCTATTTTTTTTCCCTGCGACATAAAAAGTTGATTGTATACAAAGTTCACTTTTTTAATCAATGAACACGTCAAAATAACAAAGACCGAAAAAAAGCATTTTGAAGTTTGATATTCTCTAATCAAGCCATCGGCCAATTTTTTCCCTTGGAAAAAAAAAGTTCTCTCCCTATACGTATACGTCATTCAACTTCTATTATCAATCATCTCATTCCCCTGGATCACCATATGGTGAATCGACATTAAAAAAGCGAACAAAAATCGTAAAATATGCATCTCGTTGACTATACAATGTTGTCATCAAGACAAAAAGGCACTCTTCTAAAATGCTTCATATTCAAAAGATATATAGATACGAATTTTATGATAACCAATTTTCCCTGTCGCCCATTTGTTCATTCAAAAATTTTTAACTTTGTTTTGGGTTTTGTTTTTCGAGTAAAACAATTTATATATAGGTCCATAAGTGAGATATATGAGGCATATATGGCCTATATTTAAAATATATATTTGACCTATTCACATATATATGGTCCTTATCTGACCCGTGTATGACCGATATATGACTCATGATTGACTCATATATGACCGATAAAAAACTTATATATGACTCGTATGACTTATATATGAATTATATCTGACCCGTGTATAACCGATATATAACATATGACTCGCATGACTTATATATGAATTATATTCGACTCATGTATAACCGATATATTATTTTATATTACCGACTTATTTTTTACCTATATATAACCAGAATTATGATTCTTATATCGCCCGCATATATGACACATATATAAATTAATTTTAATTGTGATTTTTTTTTAAATTATGAACTTGTCATGTTGTTGTTTTTTTTTAGACTGTTTATAAGCACAATTTTTTTGTTGACTAATTCTCTGGCAGGTAGCAATTTGTTCCTAAGCACTCGGGCGAGTTGATCGCGAGTGTAAACGGACAGCGGTTGTGAATCTTCGCAGCGAAATTGCAAGGGCAGACGCGTTATATTGCGACGGTACAACGCGAGCTGAAAGCGGAAACCGGAAAAGAGATGTAAAATAAAGCGGAAGAGAAAATGAGAGAGGTGCACGGTGAAAAATGAAACGATAATCCGACGGATGCCGAGGCGAAGTAAAACACAGAAGGCAAGGTACAAAAGGTCGACGACGCAAAAAGGGAGGGAAAAAATCATATCGACATTCGAAACGAGGCGAAAAGATGCGGGAAAGGTCGAGGAAGAGGGCGGTTTTTCAGCGCGGGGGCGGAGAGCTTGAAATATTCACGGGAACATAGGAGAGTTTCTCGTTTCGGCGCTAACGATCAATATCGATGGAATGCCGACAAATTTCGGGCTGCAGGCATTCGTTGCGAGAAATTTAATAAAGCGCGATATTCTATAATGCATGTACAACTCCGCCAACGGTTTTTGTCCGTAACGATCCGCGCCAAGGTGAAATGTTTGACGATAATATTATGTGATTTGTATGAACTCCGCGCTGCCGCCCGTTTCCTACTTCCCGCCTTCCTTCGCGTTTGTTCTTCGATTCGCACCAATGTAAACAATAATGTGTTTCATTTCTCCACACCAACCATCATGAATTACGATAATAATTTTAAACGCTACAGGGCATAAATACATGTTCAGTTCTCTGAAACTCTATTACCTCCTACCCCTTCCATTATCAACATTTTCCATATTTCGAACAAGTCATATGATAAATTCATGCAATCATTTTCAAGCGAGCAATTATATAATTATAACCAAAAAACAATCGTCCTATTATATAATTAGTTTGGTTATTCTTCGTTTATAAAAAAATAACAAACTCTAACCCACACACGGACAAAAATGTATGTCAAAATATATTTTCAATATATTTTTTATATATATTATATACAAAATTTATATTCAATTTATATAAAATCTTGCTGCATTATATATTCAAAATATAAACGGTTTATATACGCAATATATAAGTTTATATTTCATTTATATAATGTATATTTTAAATATAGCTCAAAATATATCAAATAAATAAAAAATAAATATATAAATCAATCAAATTTATATAAAATATACATGTAAATAGAGTTTGATCTTATATTTTTCATATCAATATATTTTTTTGATAAAATTTGTATTAATAAATTTATTTCATATACCTAATTTATATGTAGAATATGTACGGATGTATTTTGAAATATATTTTTGCCCGTGAGGGTGATAATATTGAAAAAAAATTGTTCAACAAAAATTGTTCTCTCGTCTGTTCAAGTTTCGTGTTTATAAAAGCTGAATATTAAGAAAATATGGTTTAGCTGATCAAATGAACAAATTATTCTGGATGCTTTCAAACTGAAACGAAGATAAACGCTGAATTAAATATCTCGAGAAAGAAATCAAACTCGACGATTTGTTTTTCGCTTCCAGAATAATTTTTCTGATTTCATTAAATCACCAGACAATAATTTAATAATCCCACAATTATAATAATTGAGTTTGTATGATCGTGAAATTCATATATATTCGGTAAAAAAAAAAATTCGTCGAAACAATTTTTATAGACAGAATTTTTCAATCATTTTCATAATAAAAGAATGTTATAATTTACTCCCGTGTGACGAACGGGATTATGGATGTAAAAAAGTAGCATGTTGAGACAAGTTGGTGTAGTGGAATTTGTGTTCTTGGTTCTGGCAACAGTAATAGACCCTATAGAAAATCGCAGTCCAAACAAATTCTCGATTCCTTTGAACATTCCTCTCTCCGTCCCAAGCAATTACGATTCCCTAAATATGAGCCCAAATTGTGAACCCACGTCCTGCATAATGCATCGCGATCGTTAAAGGATGAAAACAGAGTCACGCGGCGCCAAGGGGGACTTAAATATGTGTGGCTTTGCAAATTTTTGTACCAGTAATAAATCTCGTGGGAGAAAGCTCTCGCTTGTGTCGTCTAAGGACCGCCAGGCGCGTGTTTGCGGACGTGCTCACGATCGGGTGTGCTTCTTCCTTGCGACCAACTATTTCCACTCTTTTTGTTTCGTTCTGATTTTTTTTACTCTTATTTTTATTTACTCACTTGTTTGCTTTTCTGTTTTATTCTTTTCATTTTTATTAATTTTTTTTTTATACAAAATTTCAACTAAACTATTGCCAGATTTATCATTAGTACTTTCTTTACATTAATGTTGCATAATTTATACACCCTAATCAAAAAGATCATATATTGTTCATACATAAAACATATATTGAACATATATTGACAATATGTTGTAGATATATTGTCATGTATGTATTGACATTATATAGACAATATTAATATGTTTTTAAATTATTAAAATTATTAAAAAAGTAAAAAAAAAATTAATAATGTATTGCTAATATATAGTCCATATATGAAAAACACGTTTCTCGATTTTTAATCAACGATTGAAAAAACGACTTCATTTTCAAATTATATCACATTTCAGTGATACACATGTATCAACATATGGACAATATATTATCATTTTTTTTTACTTGTGGGCAAATTTTTTTGTCGTCGGTTTGGAAAAACAATGAGAAAAGTATACAGAATAAAGTATTGAACGAAATGTGTTTTTCTTTCTAACGCGGTTATTCTTAGTCTGGTGCGCCACAATTGAAAACAATAACTTTTTTGAATAATTGTATCCAGAGAAGTTTCTATTTCTAAATTTTTCTTTCTAGCACTGAACCCGAAAATAAGCTTCTGACCTACATCAACGTTTTAAATAACGCCTCGGTCGTCGTTGACGAACTGAATCATTTGCCAATAACTTAGCTACGCTAGTTAAGTTTTGACTGTCAGAATCGTCTTTTTTTCTCGGTGATTGATCAAAAGCTCGATTTGACTTTTATCAGCAGTGAAAAAAAATTGTGTCAAAAATTGATATTACGATGAACGATTTAATATCAAAGAGATGAACGTTTTGTTTTAATGAGACAAAAAATTGTTAGTAATGCGAAAGATAAACAGGTTGCAATTTTTGTTTAATTTTTATTTGTTTACTCATTTCGAGGGAACGTGAAAAATGTGTGTATTTTTTTTGGTGATGATAAATATTGACTTGTGCATTTGATAGATTTAACTGTCGGCTTTAAAACCCCGGACAAAAAGATTTTGATTGACATCTCTTTCCGTGGCGCACAATAATTTGTAATTTTTGCGCTCAATAAAATACCATGCTTCTATAATTCGGGACAAATTATTACGCTGCTCTTTCATTAATACTTGTGACCGTTGACAAAACAAAAAACACAAGTAATTATCGACTGCTGATAATCGATGAAATTGAAAGCTTGAGAAAATCTAACAAGAGAGTGTTACTAACCATTTTGTCACTATTGAAACATTTTCAGGAAATAGAAAAAAATGTTTGTTGAGGCGATTTGTTTACATAAAGGAAAATCGAGGTCAGAAAATGTCACAACCATTGTTTTTTCATTAAACAAAATATAAATCATAATATTATTCTTGGAATTTAAAAAAAAATCGAATATACTTTGTTTTATGAAATATGATATTGTAATGTGATCTTTATTCTCGACTTGTTTATGTAAACAAACTAACATTTCGTAGTGCCTGAAGTAGTACCATAACAAAAAATTCAAGAATTTAAAATTTGTATTTTTATACAAATGACTTAATATTTTTAATGGTGAACTTGAAACTATATACAACTTTAGGTTTGTTTATAAAAACAATTTAGAACCAGACGATAATCCAACAATTATTTTTCATCATAAAATTAAAAACTTTTAGAATATTTTTAGAATTTTATAAATAAAATGTTCTGAAATATTTTGTTTTATGAAATATAATATTTTAATTTGGTCCTAATGTTTTTGAAAATAAACTGACTCTCCTACCACCTAAAACAGTACCATAAAAAATTGTCAACATTTCCTTTGAACTTCAAAAATAATATGTATTTTATTCTTATAAAATAGAATGTTGCAAGTTGCAATGCTACCTGATCTTTTATAAATAAAACAAAATGAACTTTTTTATTTTTATAAACAACATAAACAACTGAACAATTTGTCGTTCGTAAATCCCTTTTGTAATTATTTACACCTAATAATTTCATAAATGTTGTTGTGAAGTTGTAAAAGATATTATATATAATTTAGTTGATTCATCAATTTGGAATGATATGTCCAACAAAACATCCTCGGACAAATCACCTTTCGAGATGATAATTTATCAGCATAAGTAATTACTAATGAAATGTAGTGACCCGTGTATGACGTTTTGGCACAGAACAAACGACAAATTATGATGTTAGAAATAGATCATAAATAATTATATTTGCAATAACGGTCTCTTCTCCTGTGATGTTGAACAGCCTTTTAATCTAATTCTGTAAATCAAATTTCACTCTCACATTTGAGTTGTGTTTGTTGACACATATTTTGCACAATGAATATGTATTCATTTAATTTATATATAATTACGTACATTATGTCTGATCAATACCGATGTAGGTTATTAAATGAAATTCCAGTTTTCCGTCAATAATCAATATTTCAATTGAAAAATTTAATGGTTGATCGTTCGGGACAAAACTGATTGATGAAAAAATAACAGTGACTGGACACAACAAATCGTCCAAAAATTACACGGCTCATTAGAACCGGGATAAATAAAATACTGCGTTCTATTTGTACATCATCAACACTTGCATTTTAATCATTAAACTTGTTAGCTTCTGGCGTGCAATTTAATTTACTTTTGCCGTCGTCGTTTAGGTTCAATGAATGTCATCAAATTGAAATAAATTTGTAAAGCTGTCGAAAGTTGATAAAAAAAAAAGAAATTAACAATTCGCAGCGCAAAATTCAATTTCGTTTCATAATTTCCGTCACACTTTGCAACGGGTATTTACAAACACTAACCAAATAAGCAGACAGGAGTTATAAATAGAATTGACATTACAGGTCGTTGAATTTTAGTTGCAAACAAAGTTTTGACGCCAAACCTCATTGTTCAAGTTTTTCACTGTTCAACTTTTCCAATCCAACCTCTCAATTTTCAGATCGCGAATTTTATCGTTCAAAGGGTGTATTGCCATGTTAGTATTTTTTTTTTTTTTTTTTTTTTTCGTTGGATCCAAAATGGATGGAATATCTTTTATTTATTGGTCAAAGAGGGGAAAAAAACATTTCCCAGTAAAATAGTAAAAAATGATTGGCAGAACATTTTCGGTCGAAAAAATATCGCAAATGAAATATAATACAATGTGCCATAACGTTTTCAATATTGCGCTCCTTTCTTTTATTTAACCGAGGATCGGTATTTTCCTCATTGAAATTTTTACGCACAAAACGGAAATACCGTCATAAATATATCAAACTAACATTATAAAATATTCACGAATTATCTTGCACGTAGTAATGCAGTTGAATCAAATATGCATATTGGAAATGGAGAGTTACGTGTTCAATTTTTCCTGCGAAGCAATTTTTCAAAAATGTATTCAGAATCAAGTTATCGGCAAAAGAATTTTTATGATCGATGCACGTCGGAACAAAACAATTTATCAGTTAACGTTCCGATTCAATTTTTTTTATTCATTTTTGCTCATCAGTTAAATCCATTACAGCGAAAAAAAATATAAGAACTATTGAAAAAATAAAATTGTGTAATGGTATTAATTTATTTGTTTTCATATATAACAGTGTCTTATTTTGATGCATTTGAAATAATTTAGATTGTTGTTGTTTTGGAAACGACAATTTTCATGATTTTTTGAAGGTCATAAATATCTCTAGTAAAAATGATAATATATCATGCGACCATATTTCATCATAGTAAAAAAGATCATGTATTGTTCATATATTATCAATATATTGATCGGTTTAAATCTTTTTCATAAAACAACTATATGTTTGCAATATATCAACAATTTTTAAGAACAACTAATATATTGTTTACATATGGTCAATATATTGTTATATAATATATTGTGATGATATATTGGCATTGACGATATATTGATATAATATATAGTCGATATATGATTTCGGAAATAATAAATTGTCAATATATGTTTTATATATGGACAATATGTGATTCTTTTTATTAGGGTTATATCGTCTATATATCAATAACATATGAATATAATTTTAAATTTGAAAATTATAACGTAATAAACTATATATTTTATGTTTTCGAGAAATGTTTTATATATTGACAATGTATTAGCTGTATGTTATAACGGTGAAAAATATATGGATAATATATGCTCAATATATTGTTCATATATTGTCAATATATTATTTCTATATGGTTAATCTATTGTTAATACATGGACAAATATATTATCATTTTTGCTAGGGTAATAAAAATAAAAAGGGGTTTACTTTTTTTTTATTTACTTTTATAATCATCAGTTAAATCCATTAAAGCGAATAAATAAAAAATAAAAACTATTTAAAAAAATAAAAAATGTTGAACGGGAAGAAAATTGAGAATAAAAATGATATTGTTCATCAATACCACGAAGCCCAAAAGTTGTGAGCGGAACTTTTTAAGCCGTGCGAGGGAGTATAAAAAGCTTAGGAAAAGAAGGCAAAAAATGAAGGAAAGCTCGGCATTCGAGTGGATAAATTCGCTAAGGGCCTCGGGACGGAAATCATGTCCAAAAACTTCTTAATTTATCTGATCCCGCGAGCGCGCTTTATCAAGCTGGGATAAAGTGCGTGCGGCTTCGGCAATATTGAGCAATCATGCCGGCACGTCGTGCCCTAATGTCCCCCGGGAGGAGCACGTTACGTCCATTCCGCCACCATGAGACAGACCAAATGTCGCCTCGCAGAGGCTTTTACGAGCAAACACGTTCGCATGTCGTTGTCGAAATTAATTTTCCAGACCCTTCGTCCAAAGTGATTCTCCTCGTTTTTTCTCCCGCCCGAATCGGTCTCAACTTTTTTTTACGCCTTTTATCTTTTTTATCCTGCATTTCTTATGACATAAGAGTTTTCAGACTGATCAATTCCTGCGATCAGAACCGAACGAACGTTCAATTGGCAACGTAACCTATTTTCCAAACCGCGGGATCGTTCAAATTCACTCCGTCCCAATGAGAATTATGAAAATTAACTTTTTTTTTCTCCCTCCTTCCAAATGACGACGAATTTTGTTGCCGTCTATTTTTTTTTCTTTCCTTCTTTTTTTTTTGTTTCAAACTTTTTGTTATTTGCGGTGAAGTTGTTGACGAAAATGTACCGAAGGTAAATGACATTCCATTTCTCGCTAACTTTTTCAATTTATCGCAACTCTGGCAACTAATTACAACGAAATGACTTTTACTGTCGCTGAGTCCGCGAGGCGATTGTCGACGTAAGCTCCGAATAGCCGCAGGTTACTCGAACGAATTTAAGAATCAATATAAGCGGCTATAATAATATTTGCTAATTGTTTTTAGAATTTAGAACAGTGTCTTTACATCTAATGCATATGTGCGTGACATAATTTGAAAGATGTCATTTATGAATGTCGTTTCGACTTTTCCATATATATAAACATATATGCCAGATAAACATTATATAAATGACAAAATATATTAAAATTTTTTTTTTAATTATTTATGTATATGAAAAATACAAATAATATTTATGTGTTTCTATATGATATATATGGTTGATATGTATGTATTAAATATATATATATATATATACTTATTAACAATTATATAAAATGTGACAATCAATGCAAAAAAATATATCAAATCTGTTTTTTTAATAGTTTGATATACAAAAAATAAGAAAAAATTATAATATCAATTTGATATATTTTTGACATATTTACGTGTATTTGTATTACATATGTGGTTTATATGTATGTAATGAATATATATATATTTATTAACAATTATAAAAAATGTGAAAAAAATTCAGGTCCCACCGAGATTTGAACTCGGATCGCTGGATTCAAAGTCCAGAGTGCTAACCATTACACCATGGGACCTTGATGCCAAAAGTTAATTCGTATCATGTTTATATATGACAGATGTAGAGTGTATATATATTTATTATATCTGGTAAGTTATCGATAAACAGTGATAACAAATCTAAAAAGTTGAAAAAATTACCAGGTCCCACCGAGATTTGAACTCGGATCGCTGGATTCAAAGTCCAGAGTGCTAACCATTACACCATGGGACCTTAGTGCCGAAAGTTAATTTGAGAGGCGAGTTATCAGAATATTTTGAAAGATTGCTGTTTCATCAGTTTGGTGATTCATCGGTTACTGTCAATTATATCCTCATTAAAATAAACCAAGGTTTGAAGTGGCGAGTATTGACAAAATTTAATGGACCTGATAAAATTCGGAACGCCAATAGATTCTTACCAATTGTTATCATCTTTTTACGTGGCGATTAGCTCATTTAAAATACACGTTATTAAATTCCGAAAAAATGTTTGAACACGTTTTCTCTTATCGCTGATAAGCCGGTGACAAAAATAAAACGAGACGCGTGAATGCAGTGGAAATTGAAAATACATTCTCTATAAATGTATTGTGTTATCAGTATTGAAATTGGAATATCGAATTCAAATCATAGTTGACTTAACTTTGACAGTGGTAACGTCGCTCGTGTATTGTAGTTACGGTGCGATATTTCTGAGTTACATACTCGTGCTCGTACATAAAAAAGTGAGTAAAATTGTCGTATAAACAGGGTGTCCGTTTCCATTTTAGTATCATCTTATCAGCGATCCTATGGAAATATTTTATTAAACGTTTTTACGTTTTAGACAGTCGAGCGTGTTGCGAGAAGAATTGAATAGTTTTTTCCGTACAAAAATAATTGGCAGTTTTGAAAAAGTGGGTTTTTTCCAGGATCAAGTGTGTTTCATTGTTTGTAGGTTATGGTTGATTTTATATAAATTTCTAATTCGATGACATAAAAAAATTAGGTTCCACCGAGATTTGAACTCGGATCGCTGGATTCAGAGTCCAGAGTGCTAACCATTACACCATGGAACCTGTGGAAGAGTGCCGTGAAAACAAACAAGTTTGATTTGACGATCGAAGAACCCATATTGAACTCCATTCATTTTTTTAACAATTCACTTTTAAATTATTGCTGTTTGTGTAAATTATTATATCTGAAAATTAGAATTGAATTATGAATTTCATAGTTTTTAATTTGTATACTGTAATTGAATTGAGCAATATCAATATCGCTCTTTTATTTCAACTAATCAAACAAATACAAAGTATTCTTCCAAATTATTGATTTCGAATAAATATTTAGTGTACCTTTATTAAAACGTTCAAATTGGAATTTAATTATTCCATCAAATTTTTATTCGAATTTAGAATATTATAATTTTTATAAAAATCATTATCAATAGTTTAATAGATTTTTGTTATTAATAATTACGTCTCAATTATAAACACGTTTTCACACAAAAGTTATAAATTTGAAACAATCAAATTGGTGAACGACATTTTTTCAAACGGATTGAAATTACAGAAACGAGTCGAATTACAGGATCACATTATAATATTATATTTCATTTAACAAATATTTCAGACCATTCATTGGAATTTCGAGAATATAACTAATATATTTAATTCCACGAAAAAAATTGTTACATTAACTTCCTAACCTCGATTTGTGTTTGTAAACAAACTAACTTTTCGAACCATCTCCCTTAAGAAAGAAAATATATTCTGATAATATAAAAAATATATTATTTTATATAAATATATTTCCGGATATATGGACATATATTTTTTTTCAATAAATGTTATCATAATAATTTATAAAATATATATTTTATAAGAAAAATTTATAAAAAGCGATAAAAAGACATATAAAATTCAATGTTATCCGACGGTTTTTGGATGGTCTTAAAAAATTATAATTTATATTGTAAATTACGATACAAATAATACTATTTATGTATTGTTCTTATTACAATATTACAATATGAAAAAAATTATGATTCAAATTGTATGATATCAGTTTCTCAGTATAGAAAAATGATTTTGAAAAATATGAAATATCGTATAGAAGCAGAGAATGGTTAATCTGTGCGAATGTACTAAAAAACAGTCAACCAAAGACCGCCCCAAAAGACCGAAACTTATTCATCAGCAGTAATACACGCGCGTGTGACAGCAAGTTCTGTGAGCGGGCAAAACTCATGCGAATAGAAAATAATTATCAACGAAGCTTCTTCTGTTGGCGAACTCTTCACGGAAATTAAATACTTCGATCGTGATTAAAATGTTCCTCCGATACCCGCTTTCATATCCGGACGAAATGGAGGCAATAACGCCACGGTCATGGCGACGATGAAAACTCTCGTTCCACCGGGGATGCGTATCATGTTTCAATTATAGAGGGAAAATTTGAGGAGAAAGAATAAGAAGGCAAAATCCCTTTTCATTGTATAATAAAATCTCATTTATATTTTTGATCGACACAGAATTATATAATATTTCGAATCCAATACATATTTCTGATTGAAAAATGTTACTCATTACAAAATTATATAACAAATAAATTGTAATTAAAAATTCAGAAAAAATGTCAAATACAAAAACTGGAGAGAATTTTAAATTTCTTATACTAGTTACAGAAGTTGAAAATCCTATGGGGACAAAAATATACGTGCAAATATAATTTAATAATATATTTGTCATATGAATATAATATCTTTTTTCGATAAAATGTATATGTTTTTTATACAATTTAATGTTATACAAAAAATTACTTTATAATAGAGTATGTAGAATATATGAATATATTTGAAATATAAAAAATATATGTAAAATATATGTGTAAATAAATTTGTATTTTATATTTTTCATATAAATATAATATATTTTATATATTATATTAAATTTATATTTCATTTATATAATTTACAGTTCCTTCATGTATGAATGATGAAAAATATTTATGCATGGAATATATACGGATATACTTTAGATATAGAAAATATACGTAAAGATAATTAAATATATTTTATCCATGTGGATCTAGTTAAAAATTAAAAAAAATTTTTTTTTCACATTTTTTAACATTATAATTTTTTGTTACACCTTCAATTACGCGATGCATTTGGAAGTTGATCAAAATCGTTTGCTTTCATGGGCAAGTCCCGGTAAATGAGGATCGATTTGCAAAGCGACTTGGCAACACGCCTTTCGGCTGTTTCCTCCTGTACGGCCAATTCGTTTGATGACTTTGACTTTTTTATCGCCACTGTCGTAGACATGCATCAAATTGTGACGATCAAATGTCAAATTAGCCGTGATTGGGTTTCACAGCAGAGGGGCCACATTTCCCTAGCGAAGATTTTTACTTTCAACTCCGTCGCGTTTCTCAACAGATGCGCTAAACAATGTGCCATTGATAGCTCGCAAATAAATTGTCCCGTCTCTGAATAATGCACCTTATATGGCGTCACAAATCAATTTTTGATTTCGATCGAATTAGCGTTTACATTTTTTATAACTGGTCGAACAAAAAAAAACAAACAAAACAAAAATTTGACCCTTTTTTGAAGTTCGCCAACTTGTAACAATTTTTCCATTTGCATGAAAAAAATGTTGGGACAATCTTTATTTTCATCTTTTGAAAAATAATAATAATAATAATAATTTTAATAACCATGAATTTTTAACCGGAAGAATCCTGTCGATTTGTTGAAGATACGTTGAGTATCCTCTTCATATCCGTCGCGTACGTGCTTGACTGATAGACTTGCTGACGAAAAAAATCTATGCACATTTTTTAACGAAAAAACCCTTACGCTTTTTCTTCATTCCGTCGACACACCGCGATACGTGAAATGAATCTATAAGTTAAGACAAAAAGGGAGATTGGCACGCCGCTGTGACCACGTGCGTTTAGAATACTCGTTTGCACACCTTACATTTATCTTAATTTTTTACGGAAATACCCTGCACAGACGTTCTGCTCAAATAATCTTAAATGAGTACATTAAAAAAAAAACTTCAGCTAAATTCCACTGTGATCTCACTATCGTGTCAAGCTGTGCACTTTTTATAATTTTACATTCAAAAAAATTGAACTACCATGTTTATTTAATTAAAATTATTCGAATTCGATTATTTTATTTATGTTTTTTTATATACCGTGACTTATTTTAATATGACACTTGAAATGATTTGTATTGTTGTTGTTTTGAAAATGACATTTTTCATTATCGTTTCAAATTTGAATACATGGGTTCATATATTTTTTGTCCTTTAAATAACCTTCAAATCATCAATAACCTAGTAAATCATATATTGATCATATTTTTTTGAGTGTTTTTCATATATGAACTATATATTGTCAGTATATGCTCAATATATGATTTTTGAAATAATATATTTTCAATATATGGATATAGTGGTATTAATTTATTCATATTTTACATATACAGTTCCCTATTTTAATGTGGCACTCAAAATAATTCGGATTGTTGTTGTTTCAAAAACGTTCATTCAAAGTTCAAAAATAGGAGGAGTTCATATATTTCCATCCACCAAATAACCTTGAAAATTAATTTTCGCACATCCGATTATAAGATTATGAATTTTTTCTTTAATGATATCAATCAATTAAATTAATAAATGAATTTATATGAGTAAATTGAAAAACGGAATAAGTTTGATTAAAGTAAACAGTGTCGTGATAAAAAAAACAGGTTGGGGACCATCGCGGACCGACAATGCGGAACAGATACATTAAAATACAATTCATCGAATAAGTGATACCATACCAAACGAGCATAAAACGAATCAAATTTGCATAAAACGTAGTGAAACCACAACGAACGATTCGCCCGAACCTTGAAACGCATCGAAATACTATCAACTGGAACATCACGCCAGATGTGGTTGATTTAAAAATGCATTATCCAAAATGAATTCAAATTTAACCAGAATAGAAAACCTTATAAAAAATTAGCTCCTTTGGAAACATTCGAATCTTATTGTTTCTTTTTTCCATCGCTTGGATGCTCGAATGCAAATTTACTTTTCGCATTAAGATCCTACCAAAGAGCAAAGATTTGACATTGAAAATTGCATTAGCACGCTTAGCATAATAAATATCGTTGCAAGTTCGATGAAGGAACGTTTGCTTGAGGTGTTGATTTTCGGTTTATGTAAGTCTGCGTCAAAGGTGATTATAGTTTTCTTAGTATGTACATAACTAAATCACGTTTGAACGGTGGTAATCGCGTTATATAGAGGGTATAGCTTGGATGCATTTCCGGGTCGATACGTTACATGAATTACCCAATGTCGTCGTGGCCTAGGTCGGTCCGTATAATCTGAGATCGCCATCAAACGTGCCCCTTCGGTAGTGCACCTTCGCTATAATGCACGACTTCACGTAACGAACGTCCGTCGATACGAATCTTACGCGATAGCCGCTACCGACGTGGATCCCATGAGAATTTTGGATAACCCACTTTACAGACTGTTTGACGATTGCAAATTCATCAAATCTCGTACCGTGCAACTTCACTTAATTTGCCCCTTTTTTTCTCCTGCCTCTCACGATTCAACCCCCATTTTTTAAACTCCCTTTTTAATTTCATGCCCTTCATCAAACTCTTGCTGATAAAAAGGAATTCTTAATGACAATCTCGAGAAATATTTTTTATTGAAATAGTTAAAAATTGTATAAAAATAGATCACGATATATATATTATCTCATACTCACGGAAATGAAAATATAAAATATATTTTTTCGATAAAATTATATACGAATATATTTTGAATATAAAATTATACGTAAAATATAATTTGAAATATATTG
>JAAMPD010002261.1:0-15993 GCA_025266255.1 Trissolcus basalis
AAAAAAAAAAAAAAATCACAATACGTGTCATTAACATTTTTACATGTCAATTTACATGTATACCCATGTACAAATGTATATGTAGCATATATGGCTGACGTCTATGTTACATATATGGTCAACTTTCATCCACCATTAAAAAACCTTGTAAAATTACACCACTGGTGCATTGAATTGCGTTTTCACAAAATGATGTATAAAATCCTGTTCATATATTTGTATAACACAAATATGTGATGACAAACAGTGTGATGGTTGTGTAAATTTTCGAGGTTTTTTAACAGTGTCCCTGGTAAAAATGATCATATATTGTCCATACATAATACATATATTGAAAATATATTATTTCAGAAATTTTCAATGTATTGCCAATATATGGAAAATATATTGATCATACACAAATGATTTTGAACATTGCTAATATATTATCAATATGTTATTTCATAAATTATATATCGAGCAGATTGTCATATATATTGTCAATGTATTGACAATAACAATAACAATAACATATTTAATGTTTTTAAAAATTGTTAATATATTACCAATTTACTGACAAAATTTATTGTCAATATCTAGATAACATATGATTAATATATGATTTGTTCAAAATAACATAGTTGATATATTGATAATATATGGGACAATATATGATCTTTTTTATTAGGGGGTGTGATATTTGTTTATTGGTATGTGTGTGTAATTGATTTGTATGTAATATCCGGGTATGGTAATAGAATACAAAATTAAAAAATTAGAAAATTAGAAAAAAAACAAGCGAGTAAAAATATTTACAAGTCAGTTTGATCGTAACTAGTAGATTGGACGAGCGTCTCATCATTGAAGTGTGCTGCTATCAGTCTTGTGATTTTTGACGACATTGTGTGATGTCGGCGAGTTCCTCGTGAAATTGGCGAAACTTTTGGTAGGCGAGTCGGAGGCAGTTGTACTTGTGAGTGTTTTGTCACGGGATAATGGCGCGGAACTAATACTGGACGAACTGAAACCGGAATCACTTGACTTTTCACTGAAACATCCTTTCTGGGTTGCGCCCTCGAGGCCGAGGTCGCGGCCGCTGCCGACGACGTACTTGATGAGCTTGTGGCCATCGTCGCAGGCATTCTCAATGACCACGGTCTCGCCGTAGCTGCCCCTCTTTGCGATATAGCGAACGTTTCCGGCGCGCAGCGCGGGCGACTTGTCAAACTGGGCATCTTTATGGCCGGAGTTGGGCGCAGGAATGTTCGGGTGATAATCTTCTTTGGATTCCGACAAGGCACTCGCGTCCGTCGTGCACTTGCTTTGCGAGGATGAGTCGAGATTATTTTCCCTGGACGGTTTGGCTAGAATCTCGGGACTTTTGTTGCGTCTAGTTGAATTCTTGTGGGCGTCGTAACACCCGGAATCACGAGGAAATTGTCGCCGGCTGAAGGGTGAACAGTGACCCGGCATATGCCCGGAAGTTAAAACTAATCGACTGATATCATCTCCCTCGGAGCTTGATGCTATATCTCCTTCGCTTCCAGCTAAACAGAAAACATTATTATTATTATTATTTTCATTTTTTTATTTCATCTTTTTTTTTTCTTTCTTTTCGTTAATTAATGTTTTGATTTTTTCCATTTAAATAAGATTTAAACTCTCGGGGATGAAAATATATTTTGAAAATATAACCTAAGTATAAAGGATCATATATTGCGAATATATGAACAATATATGATCTTTTTTACTAGAGTAAGTAAAATATATTTTGGTCTATAAATATATCTTTGTGGCAATACGGGTAATATTTATTATATATTTGTTTATAAATTTAAGTATATATAATATTTTGGAATATTACCAAAATATATATTTTTCGGATTGAAAATAACTATGAAAATTGAAACTAATAATAAAAAAGTGTTGAAAAAAAAAATTTTTTTAGATACCTCTAAATTTAGAAATGATAATAAAACTGACCGAAATCTTACAAATTTTGAGCAAAAAAGAAAATTAAAACTATAAAAATAAAATAAATAGTACTGACTGATTCGAAAAAAATCATTGGCAAAATTAATGAAAATAATTTTTTAGTCGATAAATTTGAAAATCATTAGATTTATTAGAAATTTCTATCTGTTTAGTGAGTTTAATCATTTTTTTGTTTTAAAGTTTTAGAACTGTGGTCAGTATTGTACATTTCGTTTTTTATAAAATTTTTGATTCAAATTATTACATTTTACAAAAAAAAGTCATTTCATTCAAATCGCAATTTAAATTTTTCATAAACCGATAACTGTTCAAAAATGATAAACTATATATAACTAATATTTAAAACCCGTTACACACTGACCATTTCACTCGCATGAAACCGGATGATTAACACCCTGAATGAAATTTCAAAACCTCGTTTAAATTTTTGTCCGTTGATTTTCCGGGACGATTAATAATCAAACTCGTAGCCCTTAGTTCACTTTGCAGTACATTACAAATTCATCGGCATCAATTTGAGCCATCTAATATGATCTTGGATGCCTTCGCTGTTGGCCCGATGAACTTCCGTAATAATGATCTCGATTATTTAATCCATAACGCGGTTATAAGCCCAAGTTGCCTTCTAATAATCTTTGAATAATAATTCATCTCGGCGAGGCTGTGCGGAGGGGGCAGAGTCTTATATCCGGGACGGATGATCCGAGCGATCATCTTGAGTGCGCGAAAATGATTTACATGCAGAATGCGCGAGGTGCGCGGGAGCTAATAAGATTTGCGCGCGGGGCGAACAAATTGATTGCGAGCGGCGATACTTACATTGCAAATCGTGAAGTAGCTGAACCGCGGTAAGTATCTTGGCGCGATGCTCCGGGTGATGAATGCGCAGGCAGTCGAGGTCTGCTGGCTCTAACTCTCGGAACATCTCCAAATCCTCGTAGCCGTTCAGCACGAACACAGGAATGTGTTCCTACACATTCATTATGCACATCGAGTTAGTTTAGCGTACTTGGCAAAATGCAACTTGCGGAACAGTCTCTCCGCTTGTATTCAAAATATCGATTTTCGGTGGCCAGCCCTCTCCCCCACCCTTTGCACCCCGCTGATTGTCATTCTATACTGTTATTCTTGTTCAATCTACACGCCAACTTGACAAGCTCCTTATTAGTCAGCCATCGACTTGAACAAACATTTATTAGATCTTAACACTGATTCCACGTTATTTCGACTGATTGTCAGGGCAAATATTTCCCCTCCCCATTTGGACTAATTATTTTATTGCACCGGTAAACAAACTTGCTAGTTATGAGATTAAGTATTGGGCATCGATAGCACTGTGAAAGTTGATCAAGTTTTGTTCGAGAGTTCAAATATAGGATTTGAACAATTGATATTGATAGAAATTATTTTTAATGAGTTTTTAATGAAATACTGGAATAATACATTTTAAATTGAGTGAAAACTATATTTGAGTAGGGATTATAAATAGTTCGTATGTTGAAAAATATATAAAGTCAGATGTTGAATAAGTTCATCACATAATAACAAGTTTCATTTGTTATTAATCAATATATGTCATATTATAAATAAAATATAAACTCAAATTTTTAAATATATTCTAATATTCATTTACATTTTTTAATATAATACGTATGAAAAATATTAAAAAATATTTTTTTTACTATATCTTTTGACATAGACTTTTGTCTGCATGGGTTGTAGCTTTCCCCCACCCTACTCAGAGTTGGGAAGGGGGTACCCCCTCTCCCCCTCGTATGGCATTTGTAAGTACAGAATATGGTGCAAGACTTCGATACACAAAATTTATGAATGACCCCAAATCAATAGACACATTCATGTCAACATTGCAAAAATTGAATTTGTACATCCGAGGATTATTTTACCTGCAGATTCATCCTTTGTAATAATTCCTGCACGGATCCTGGCTTCTGCCTGTATTTCTGGCCCCATTTGCCTCTCTCAGCCTCTCGCCGTGATATTCGTTCGTTCAAGATCTCGACGTTTATAAACTTGAAATGCCCAACTCTGTTGTTGGCCACACCTTTCCACGTACCGCTGTTATTCATCTGGATCACGTCTATGATATCCCCCTTCTGCAAAAATTATTTTTCCCTATTTTACATTCCTCGTCTCACTTATTTTATTATATATTGCACTTTTTTCCTTTATCTTTTACGATCAATCGGCGAATAAAATTGCTGCCGTCATGAATATATTATTATTAATTTAACTGTCGTGCCCGTAAAACGGGAACATATTTCTCATCTGGTACACGGCGTAATAGACTTGCAAAAATTTTTTCGCACATTATAATATCATTTTACACACTCGGGCCGTAAAAAAAGTATGGATAAAGTTTTGCAAAAAAATTCAATTGCCTGAAGAAGTGTCTTCCACTAAAACGGCTCGATAGACGGCGCGGATTCCAACAGAATCTGCATAAGCTGGCATGATCGTAAAAAATGTAAATTTTTTATGGTACTAAAAAAACGGGGAAATGTAATAGAAGATTGTAATGTACAATTGGAAATAAAATATTTCATGAGATTTATTTATGAGTGTCAGTGGGATGTTACTTGTGCATCAACCTGTGTATAAAAATATGTATCTGGCTTCTGGTGTGGCGGTAACGTTTTTAGCTTATGTTCGGGAGGTCAGGGGTTCGAATCCTAAATACATGAAAAATGTTTTTCTTGGACACTTGTTATGCTTCTCCAAAATAGGGTATTTTTAATGAAAATTAATTTTATTTAGAACTAGTTTTAGTATTTAGTTAGAACTTTGGATTTTTTTTTGTACATCGCGTATCGTTTACAGTCGCAATGTGTCGAACGTCTGATTGACGTGTCAAGACCGGGTCTTAGATGTGAACTGAATCTGATGGTGAACTCAGTGGTGAACTGGTGCCTATGGCGGAGGTCATCATTTTTATAGGTGAGGCTTTTGATAAGCCCCTACCATAATTAAGGAATTTGATGCTGCAATGGATTTGTAATGGTAATCGTAATGTGCGAACGTCCAATTGACGTGTCAAGACTGGATCTTAGGTGTAAACTGAATCTGGTGGTGAAATGAATGGTGAAATAATGCCTATAGCGGGGATCACTGTTTTTATATAGATGAAGTTTTTCATAAACCTCTACCACAATTAAGGGATTTGATGATGCAGTTGGACCGTAATGTCAATTGTAATGTGTTAAACTTCCGATTGCTGTGTCAAGAGGATCCTCTTAAGTAGGATCTGAATCTGATGGTGAACTCAGTGGTGACGTGGAGCCTGGTCACCGATTTTATATAAGTATATAAAAGCTTTTGACAAACCCCTACCATAATTAAAGAATTTGATGATGCAGTGAAACCGCGGATTGAGATGTGTTCTCATCTGAAATATGACACTGGAAACCAAAAACAGAAATTGATATTGAAAACATGACAGTTGACGATCGTGACACTTATTTTGAAACGCAAAAATTGGAATATGTTGGGCGTAACAATATAATAGAAATGATGAGAAATTGGGTATAGAATTACTTTGAGAATGAAGTTATAATTGTGAGTCTTGTACGAACCTTAAACTTGAGGACATCCTTGTCGTAAGGACTGGGCGTGTAATCGACCAAAGCCCTCGCCCGACAGAGGACCGGCCCCACAGACGTTGGACTAACGGCGTCTCTATCTTCGCAGGATATCGAACTATGATTGCTTCCTGCGCGCACGAGGGCCTGTGTACTGGAGCCACTTCCACTTGGAAGACTTTCGACACTACTTGCGCTGCACGGGAACGCCTCCGAGGACGTCTTGTCCTGCCGTAATCGCGATATTTTCCGCTGGACGTCGTGCCTCAGATTCCTCGCTCGTCCTGCAATTCCAGCTCTGGCGTCGCCTTCCAAAAGAGCACTCGCTTCCGACTGTAACCAGACCAGTTAACGCATGAGAGAATCACAGTCACAATGAGGAACAGCCCGAATCCTTCCACTCTCTCTCACTCTCTCTCTCTCTCTCTCTTGTGTTATATCTTTACGTATCTACGATTTATGCTTGTGGAGATATACAACCAGCTAAATCAAGACACTTTATTCCTCTCGTGAGAGACAGTCTGTTCTAGTTTTTTAAATGTTTTTTTAATATATATATAACGTTCGGCTTGTTCCTCATAGGTTATTAACTTTTTTTCAAATGTTACGTTATTTTCAACTTGATAAAAAATTTGACACAATTCCAATGTCGCTGCACTGAATTTTTAAGACCAGGTTATATTTTTAGAGGCAATCGTACACGTTTTCGAAGAGAGATTTTCATTTCGTTCCACGTTTTAATTATTATGAATTATGTAGCTGAATGAAATCTCAATTGTTTTTTTGTAATTTTTAAAATTAGCCTCATTTATCGGCAATGTCAGTTATGAATTAACGAGAAAGCGATTAAAGTCAATAGTTTATATTTGCCACGGATAAATAAAATAGGAAAAAAAAAGAGATGGAAGAGCATGTGGTTTGGTTAACGGTGAAATTGAATTAATATAATTTCGAATCGGTGATTGACGAGTGGTTTTTGATTGAAAACCGTCATAATTAATTTAAAGGGTTGGAAATGAATTTCCGCAAGAGGAAAATCGTGACAAATAAGTCGGGGGCGAGCACAAAAAAACGAGAGAAGCACTGAGGGGTGTTGTTGCATCGGAGTAATATTTTTGATGGCATATAAAGAATCTTGGATCATTGTGACGCGAAAATTCGCCAGTGCAACGTGCTTTGATTTGATAGAACAACAAGAAGACAGACAATATCGAGTGCCTCCAGACGGAATTTCGGTGCCGATTCTTTTATCCACAGGCATGCAGCGATGCCATTAATAAAGCTTCCGTATGATCGGAGGAATCTTTTCGGAGGGTCTGGAGAGATTCGCGGCGGAAAAATAACGACGCCGACTTTTTCGGTCGTACGTAATTAATATGAAAACAAATGCCGGAACATTTATTTTGCGTCAAGCGTCTGAGGATTTTTGTATAACATTTTCAATCAATGTGATTACTTCTTTTGTTCTTTTTCTCTCTATTATTTTACTTTTTTGTTTCATCAACAACTGAAACTCAAACTTTTTAAAACAATCAAACCAATTTCATAAACAAAAATAATGTTCAAAAACATGAAAATGCAACAAAGTTGTACACTTTCCTACATCTCAAATTAATCAAATCGTATATACACTCCTTTTGGCGCACACAAAATTCCAGAAAAATATCAAAGAGAAATTCGCCTCTACAATTCGAAAAATATATATATAAACATAGTTATGTTACAGTCATATATACATTTTTCCAGACAAAAAGAATCATTACATCTTTTATATAGTCATATATGGAATTATATCAACTATATAAATTTATTTAGATTTCTTACCTTTTTTATATAATAATAATTTTATATAACTGTATATATACAAATATATATGATTATTTTTGTCTGAGTATTTTGACCTGGGAAGACATTATTTGAAAGTCAAAAAAAAAAGAGAAAAAAAAAGGAGACTGATATTATTCAGAACGAAATGATACCTCATGCGTTACGACGATTGTATGATTTAAAATGTTGTGTGTTATAAGAGTGAACCAATATATATTCATGCACGAAAGCAGCGGAGAGTAAAAAACAATGAGCGCAAAAGAACCGAATGCATGCAAAGCAGAACTCAGTGCACTGTTAAGAATACAAGCAGAAGCATTGGTCCGAGGATTGCGATCACGTACTGTGTGGCCAGTAGTCGAGCGTTGATTCTCTAATTCTTCCTGATCCTCGTAGTCGCTGCTCTGGCTTGGCGACAGCCCCTCCTCACCGCTACTCCGGCTCTAAAATCGACATCGCGTAAGTCTGAAATGGTCTCAGTCGCGCAACAAGCGGATCAAAGTATAAGTGGAATTAATGAATAGGATCAACGAAACAATTTTCCTCAGCTAAGCCTCTAAAATATATGTTTAGACATAAAAAAGTGGGGACTTCGTTTGGATGCAAAACACAACGTTTTCGTACTTTAATTGACACAACTGTTTGAGTTTACGCTTTGGAACATAACAATATCGACAAATATTTTTAAACCATGTGTGTTTTGCGAGTTATGATTTGTTGGAAAAATTGATTGATTTTAAATTAAACATCCGAATTGATGGCAAACAAAGTTTTGGTTTTGAAACTATACCAAAAATAAGTATATGAGAAAAAACAAAATATCGTAAAATGTATGTTTATGTCGTTGAAATGTTTTGTTTGAAGATATTTTAGAAAAGTATCATGTTACAAAATATTGTGGAAAAGTGTCTCGTTTCAAAATATCAAAAAACAAACGAAATATGGTAAGGTTTATGTTGAGGCGGTATGAAAAGTTAGTTTTGTTTACAAAAACAAATCGAGTTTAGAAGGAATCACGAGAATGTTTTTATCAAACAAAAATATATCGGGATATTTTTTGGGATTTCACAGAATATCTTGATATATTTTGTTTATAAAAATAATTGTTATCTTACCTCCTAACTATCACACATTTTTATAAACAAACAAAACTTTTCATGTCGTCTCAAGTGTTTTGTTTCAAAATATAATGGAAAAGTATCATTTTTCAAAATATCTTCCAGAAACATGTTATTATTGGGAAACACTTTGTAACAATATTTTGAAACAAAATACCTCTTTGTAAAAGTTGACTTTATCAGATGTAAATATTTTGAATCCAGCATGTTTTGAAAAAATAAATTTGATCGATTGAAATGAATTATACCCTGATGAAAGAAATATAGCCACATGCAACGAGTGTTCATTTAATTTCGTGTTTTTTATTGCCAAGTTTCTGTACAAACACATTTTCATGGAAAAAATAATATATCTTCACGATATTTTCTCGTTACTCTTTTTTTTCGGATCGAAACACTGAAAAGTTGATGACGGACAAGTTTATTATCGGTAACGTGCCGAGTTGTACATCGCTTAGAATAATTTTGCATGAATTTGTATGGAATTATAATATTTTATACATAAGGAACGTGTCATGTAATTACGGTTAAGTATAAAATTTACACTGATTTATGTGTGATCGAAATTTACGATACGCTGTAAAATTTGTTTTGTTGAAAATTTTATGTCGTCGCAATTGCGCCACCATGGACTCTCTGTGTGTTTTTTTGTTTTTTTTATCAGCAGTTGTAAAAAATGATTTATCGAGTTTGGATGATAAGAGCCGGACATGCTATTTCGCGTCGTAAAATTTTTATTTATATTTAATGTTGAAAGTTGTCGGTGAAAGTTTGAATCGGAATATACAATTTTCAAACAAATTTTTTCGTTTGTCCGTGTAATTTTTTCAAATATGAAGAAAAAAAATTTTTAATAAAAGTGAAAAAAATACAAAAATAAATAAAAAAGAACTTTTTTTTAATGTTAATTCATCGATTTGTAGAATCCTTAAATTTTATTCAATATTTTTGAGAAATTCCTTTTTCTGATTACTTTTAGGAATAAGAATTTGAACGTTTCTTGTAACGGTGAATATAAGCAAAATAAAATTTATTGTGGTCATTATTTACACTGAAAGGTGCGCCGGGTCATGAACAAAACATATTCAGTACCGTTTCGTGTATGCAGTGTATGTAAAAAGGGTGATTTCTCGATGCCCTCCTAAATGTCCTGAAACAATTACTGCATGCTACGTTTATTTGAACTGCGCAAATAAATTTGTACATTCGTTTGTAAGTCTATAACGTAAACGAATAAACATGTTTTTTCATTTATCCAGAAATACGTGCATTGTATCTAAGTGTCACAGTATAATTTCCCCCGTTGTTTTCATAATTTATGAATTTCATTTGTTTCTGTCATGAATAAATGATGTTTGCTATTTCTAACAGTTGAAAATTGATTTTCCACCCAAACCGTTATACCAATTGAAAAAAAAAAGTTCAAAAAAATGTTAATTCGAAAAGAGTGATATAGGGAAATATTTTTGTTTCATTTTTTTGTTTCATTTTTGATTTTGAGTGCTGTGGGTTTTTTGTTTTGTAAATAAAAGTTTGACATTTGCTCGCAGCGTGAATGAGTTGGTATAAAAATGTGTAGTAGCTATACTAAAGTCACGATATTCTCTTGGAATTTAGTGTCCACCAGCACAATTGACAGCCTCAAGCTCGCACATTACACACGTGAAATTAAATAAATCACTTTTGCGATACGCCGAGGTTTATGGCAGAAAAAAACATACTTCGAACCCACAAGAAACCGTAAGAGTCGTATAAAATCGTCCAGCTCCCGCAAATAGGTCGCACATATCGAAACATTCTGATCTACGGAATTTATAACAATGACTTTGATGGCTCATTAATTTTTATAAGACTTTCTTTCCTTTCACTGCTTATTGAAACAGGACAATTTTTTTTCAAATAAGTAGATTTGCGAAGATGTATCAGAAGGTAAGAGAAAAACATGTACTGGCACGTTTTTTGTGGAACGTTTTTTCGAAGAATTTCGGCAAATTATTTAAAATTTGTCTAGAAAAGTTTTGATAGAGAAATTTGTATGGAAATATATGATTACAGAAACGATGTTTGTTTTTAAGAATAGAGTGCTACCGAAGAAGATACTTAGTAATGTGGAATTAGCCTGTACTAACCTGGACGTCACTACTTGCATAATCTCCACTTTCTCTGGAAGCTCTGGAATGTGTTAGAGGTATAATTGTTGGAGGATTGTTGTGACCCTGTGGTAAGATGAGACCTCTCATAGTCGATGCAGTTCCTTTCTTCGAGTGATCTCTTGGTAAACTGATGTCACCCGCAGTTCTCAAGGAAATAATCCTTTCGCCCCGATTTTCCGGTTTCAAGTTTAACGTAAAACATACCCTATGGACAACAACAACATTTTAATTAAAGAAATTGAAAATGACCAACTAATAATATTTTATATAATTACATGGCGATATCTCATACGAAAAATATCGTGGAAAAGTGTCCTGTTTCATAATATCGTCTGAAGGATCATGTTTCAAAATATTGTTGAAAACATTCACGTTCCGGAAAATTAGGAAGATTCTGACAATGTTTTGTTATAAAACGTTAGAATTTATTTTGATTCAAAATATCATTGATATTTTGTTGTAGGAAAGCATCACGTTTGAAAATATCGTATTCTAACGTTATTTTGAAACATGATACTTTTTTAGAATATTTCATTACAAGATACTTTTCTACGATATTTTCAAACAAAACACTTGAACGATATAAACATATATTTTACCATATTGTTTTGATATTTCGGAACAAGACACTTTTCTACGATATTTTCAAACAAAACACTTTTCGTAAAAGCCATATCGTCATAATATGTAAAAATATAAAACATGAAAAACTTTTGTACAAAAAAAGTCTATAAATCAACAGATCTCTGTTGATTTATATGATATTTTTTTTAGTTTCGTCTTCATCAATAGTTGCACATCAGTTATAACTAATTTCAGTTAATGATGAAGTTCACCTTCCATTCTGTATCGTTGCTGTTGGAACAGGTCCAGAACTAGCTCCCATGAGAAAATCTTCCGGATCCGATTCGTAAGGTGGTTCATCATACCAATGCTGAGTATTCCCCATCATTCCACCGCACACCGCCTCCTCGTCGTACATGTAAGTTTCATCTGCGAATCACCACAACCTTATATATCACCATCAAATAAAATAAACATATCCAGAACAAACATCTTCGTAACATCTCGCAATATTATTTCTGAATTATGGAAATTATTAGTTCAGTTCACGGTTCAACTTCTTAAAAAACTTTTGATTAACAGCAGAAGCGAAATAGAGCAAACGGGCAAAGTAGAGAAAAGAAAAAAATTACAAAAAAAACCCCCTCCCCAAAGTTTTTTAAAAGTTCGAAAAAAGTTTTTCGAGTTTTGAAAAATTGAACCAAACGGAAAGAGTAAAAGGTCTCGACAAAATGGGAAATTTTCTAACTTTTGTTTTATTTAAAATTTAGTTAGACTTTTTTTTGTTGAAAACAAATTGTTCTAATTATTATGGTGGGACTAGTCAAGGGTCACCGGAGAGAAACCATTGTCGTTGGTATCGACGCGTCAGGTGTTTACTATAATGCGATTAGGAAAGTAAGAAAGGCTTCTTGAAGCTGTTTCATGGTGCCGATTTAGCTGCCATCATTGTCAACAGAAAACAAACCGAGTGTGCGAATGATTAAACGGGAACAAACTCCCAGGGATCATTCGAAATAGGTTGACGACGAGTATTCTGTCAGGACGGATCTTGACTTTAATTTGCACTCTTGGTACCGAACCAGAATGTCGAAATGTAGGAGCGCTCGCTCCAACTCACACGTTACATTGTTGTTTGCTCTGTGCAATCTACCCTACCAGTTGTTCGACATTATTCCAAGGTAAATATCGATGCAGTGTAAATGCACTTCTTCATCTTGATACCTCAAGGAAAATGACATGGTATTTATGTTTCGAAACTGAAATTTATTTTGTAACTGAAAAGTTGTCATAATTTGAGTAGAATAATTTGATGAAATTGAATTACCAATTTGACGTTTAACTAACGTAAATGTAATATATGTAACCATGTATTTAACATATGTAAACATGTAACTTTAGTGAAAAGGATAACTTCCTTATATTGATACGATTTTGTATGCGAATAATGTGATTTGGTTATATTTTTAAATTGTTTTATACTAAATTTGTATATTTACTGAAATTTGTAAACAAATATATAAAAATAATTACAAAAATATATTTTCTTTCATGAGGGAAATAAATGAGGGTGTGACAATTTTGTTTCAAATTTTGCTCAAGTGATTCTACTTGAAAATCATTTTATTATCATGAAGTATTCAAATAATGTTCATCTCAGGATATGTGTATTTAAATTGTCTTAATCACATAATGTGGTGTAATTAGGTAAGATCAAGAGTCGTTTACCTTGAACATGGTGTTTCGCACGGTAATGTGCATGAGCATCTCGATTCATGATACAAAATAGGATACAACCCAAGCTTGTAATGGATCAGAGGAGACGCCCACTAAAAGACCGAAATGCCATTCCTCCGCCCTAACCACGACCGAAAGACCAAAATAAAGTTTATCGATGGCTTCAGCTCCTAGTCCAGCGTATGTTTCATAAAGTGAAAAATGGTGTTAGAAAACTTGTTTAAAGCGAGTGAAATTCGCAATCACTGTCAAAATGTTTTCATCTGTTATGTATTCCTTCGAAAATCAATTCATACATCAGCCATTAATTGTTAATTATTCGGAAAAAAAATTAAGAAGAAGCGACCCAGAATTAATTCAAATTTCATCTCAGTAAACAATGAATGGTAACGTTTCTATTCACAATTCAATGAACTTGATAACTGACGAATCGTTTGGTACAATTTATCGGAAATAATTCAATGAGATTGGAAACGAAGCAGATGAATGACTTCTGTGTTCATTTTGCTATATAAAATGTAGAAATTTCTTTGTTAAGAATGAAAAAAAGTATTTGTGTGCTGATTTTCAGAGTTTTTGATTTAAAACGTACCACTCATGTTTTTTTTCAATGATGAAAACAACCTTTTATGCATTTTTTTTTTTCTTCATTCCATCTACAGCTGGTACATTTTGTATGCCGACGCTGATTCTGTGATGATTATTAGACTGATGATCTCTCTTTTTGCCGTTAATGTTTCAATCAACGTTACGGAAATTTTAATGAATGCAATATATTTCATAAACCATACCTTGTGATACACATTCAATTTTAAAAGTCTATTGAAGGTGTCTCTGAAAAATGACGTGCGAATGAAGAAAGAGTTTCCCCTATTCAAAATGACTTTCGGAATCATGAATTATGCCAACTCACATTTCTATACGTATTTCAAAATAATTAACTTTTTAGATGGTTCATAAAAAAATATTGTAGGAATCAGCTTTAATTAACAAGAATTTCATTGAATGGAAGAACGAGATTCTGACTTCCGAAGGATAATTAACTCGATAATGTACTTCCATGATCGTACAGTCCATTTGATTAGTTGATTCGAAGTTTTCGCAAATGAGTATTGTACTCTCGCGGTATACTGGTGTATTAATGAAACGGGAACCAATTAGAGCATTTCGTTTTGACAAGAAAATTCGTATTTAAAAATTACATTATGCTTAACACATATGAATTATGTATTTCCTGAAATACATATTCTAAAACTCGCATTACGGATGAAATCATAAGTAAAATATATTTTGGTTCGTAAATAATCTATTTTCATATTTCGTATTGTGCGAAAATTATATTCACTGCGTGAATCGTTATATTTTGCATCAGAGTAGTTTCTACGGACTATATATTTAGAATAATGAGTGACGAAAAGAATATTGAAATCGCCAAATTGCAAATTATCTGAAGGAGCGTGCGCTAAGTTTCAAGTAAAAGAGAGAAAAACAAAATTCGAAAAAATATATACTATACTTGAAAGTGAAACAAAATGTAGCTTGGTAAGCCCACAGGATATATCTCATACTAGTAGCGTTCAAAAAACATTTTATTTCATGTTGTCGTATTAGAGTTAAACAGTCTTCATCTAAGAATCACTCCAAAGTTTTGTCAGATTTTTTATATCGAAATGTCACTTCAGTTTTTCTGCATTTTGTACTCTATTCTGGAAATCAATTTGATACACAATTATTGTTTCATCATAACTCCTTCGCTGAATTTTCTTTGACAATATTTGTCTTAATATTTCAATATTTTTCTTTGTAAATATTTGCTAATTTCACTAAATTTTTTCAGTACGTATTTGAGTAATATTCCTAATTAAACCAATGGATTTTCTATAATGATAATATCTGGTGTATTTTGATGTTAAAACCTTGGAAATATAAATGCATTTCTGAAACCTCGAAATTTCATCAGAACTTTTTGTATAGTTGATCAGAATTTCAGAATTTATCGGTCAACTAGAGAAATATTTTTTCATATCTTTTGGTATATTCAATAATTTCAATAAGATATAGATTATTAGTTAATTTCGATTGAAATTCAACCTAGAAAAATGATTCATTATAATTAATTATTTTTTATTTGATTTTTATTGCAGGGTGGACCAGCTTCATCTTTTGCGTTGAATCAAACACTGCTAAACATTTATGAGCATCCTTCGGTCAACGCTGATACTTCTAGTATCATCGAAACAACTCAAGTATGTATGAAATTAATTAACACTCTACATAACTAAATACATTACAGTTATTATTGCCCGTAAAATGAAATGTCAAATTCCTTAACTATCTCACCAACATCAGAATCAACTTATTTCTAAACTATTATTGCTGATATAGAACACGACTAAAAATGAAATTGAAGTCACAAAAGTATATAATATTGACCATTGTTAGGTCAACTATGTTACACGACTGAATTGAACATAAAATTATCTGTTGCACTTTTTAAAACCAAGCAACAAATAATTGTTTGATGTTTACATTATTGAAATTATAGCAAACTATTTAAAATTAGCTTTAATTTAGATTTTATTGTTTGCAACGCGTTGATATTAAAATTTTATTACATTTTTTTTATAAACACTGATACTTGATTCAATATTTGAAATTGTTGTTTTTGAAATGTAATATCTAACAATATATATTTTATATTTACTATCTGATTATCGAACAAGCGATAAATAATGTACAAATACTGAGCTCCCTCAGCAATTGGCATGTGTGTTTACTGGCTTGCAAGCTCCTTAACAATCCATTTTTATTGTGCGTCTGGGTGTTGTTCTTTTACAATAACAAATGCTATCAAATATTACATGAGTTATTTCAGTTCATATGTTTGAATAATTGATTAGTAAAACTGATGGTTATGCGATGTAATAACGTTCTACTCTATCCTGCTGGAAAGAGGCATCAATATCATTAATACATGACATATTATCGTGGATGTCAATTTCAATCAAACTCTTCTCAAAGCGG
>JAAMPD010002262.1:0-15871 GCA_025266255.1 Trissolcus basalis
GAGATATTCAAAATTCAAAATCCAACAGACACGCGTAGCGCGTTAATCATCTAATAGTTGTAACAAATTCAACTTGTGTGTTGTCTTGAATTTGAATAGCTGTTGAGATGGAGAGTGAAAATTACCGAGTAACTGTTGTGCAGACCGAACTTGCAGTCAGACAAGCAAGTCACAATGGTGTCGTTTGAACCAACGACACCGCTGGCGTCTCTCACCGACACTGCGCCAGCGAAAAGAACAAAAACAACGTAGCTGATCATTGACACCAGAAGAGCAAGCAGTGTTCCGATGGGGATACTGTTCGCTGGGTCTTTCAGGTCGCCGGAGATGTTCGCCCCAGCTTGGATTCCAGTCACCGAGGGAAAGAAGATCGCAAACACTGAGAAGAACGTCTGGTTGCTGTTCTCGGAATAGCGGTAGTCCGGCGTCCAGTTCTCTTTGAACACCTCACCTGAAAATTCGTTCCAATTCCTTTAGGTATTTGTTAGAAATTAACACAATGTTTATATCCTAATGTCAAGCTAGTTCCAACGGGAACGTCCACAAATACCTGAGAAACCGGTGAAACCCTTTGCCTGTTGTTCGATGTCACGTGGCCCTACCACTGCCCCTATTACAAAATCTACTATTGCTCCAACGATTACTGCGATCAGAAAATTTTGAGCCTGCAAAATATAATAAATATTTATGTCAAAATGAAAAAGTTAACAAATGATATTTTATTATGGTTCAAATCAGATGATTCAATTGTTGTTACAATTGAAAAAACAATTTTTTCCCTAGAGGTATGATAGCAAACAAGACGAGCGTAGTTTCATTCTTTGATACTTCTGTTAACATCAATATTGACTGCAACTTTCCAGCTCAAATAACATCAAATTGTTAAGTTTATGTTATCTTTGCTTAAAGACGTCATTGTGAATTGAGACAAGAAAAATACTGTTTGCACTGTTTGCTGAAATGAAATGAAACTAAAAGTTTTGTAATTGAAAAATTGTTGTTATGTGAAATGAATGATGGAATGAAGAAGAGTGAGAGAGTGATTTGTATTGTTGATTTTGAAAGAAAAAAAAAACACGATAATGAAATATTTGAGGATTTACCTTGGACTCCCATTCCATTCCAACAGCGCAAATAATAATCATAACAAGTAGAGCAATAATTCCAATAATCCTGACATCATTGCTGGCACCATCGATAATTTTGAGACCGTTCTCTCTGAGCAGATCGTTGAGTGAGTCGCAAAAGCCGATGGTGTTCATAGAAGCAGCAACAGCGTTTGCAAAGGCAAAAACGATGCCGACAGAGGCGCCAAATTCAGGCCCGAGCGATCTCGAGATGATGAAGTAGATTCCCCCTGTAACAATTGTCCTCTTCATTCTAGCATCTAACGTTCGTTTTGAAACGATGGCATATTTTTAATACGCTCTCGTAGTATACTGTCACGATAAATTCCTCATAGAGCCGCTCCTTTATTCGCGCACACTTTTTTTCTAATGCAAAACGCGTGTCACTGCGACGTAATTTATATTAACATTTGCTTTCATTATGATTACTCCGATCAGAAATTTTATCTTGTTCGTGGAAAGCTTTCATGTCAAGCTCCTTTTGTTGAAACAAACAAATAATAACTCTTTGAGGTTTTTGAATTAGCAAAGTCTGATGTTCGAGTTATTTTTATAAACAAATGAGTTTGTCAAGATTTGAAGCGATTATGAGATGTAATATTGAATTGGTCTGTGTATGTATAATTGAATGAAAAAGAGTTGTTTAATTGCGACAAGGAAAGGAGGGGGCAGTCGATTAAGCGCCCCTCAGTTGGATCGTTGATGGCGGTATGTTTAGGAAAGTTCCCGCGTAAGGGAAGGTAATGACACGAGTAGAGACCACTCCTTGAAAATCGACGTCAATTCGTCGGCGAGCACATACCTCCCTTCACTTCGCCGTTGGTGCTAATTGCGCTGAGGCTGAGTGTCGTGATGACGCAGACGACAGCCGATATTCCGATAATAATGAGACTGTGCAAAATGCCTGCTTGTCCAACCACCCATGATAGCCGAAGGAACAGCATTACGCCCCAAATGTTCAGCAGACATGGTATCAGCACGCCCTGAATCCAACCTAGTTTGATGCCCCCATGGGATGTTACAGGTCCCGCAATCCCTGCTTCCAAATTTCCATCTTGCTGTTGCTATTCAATGGACATTATTTATTATATTTGTTTTTTGGTATTTGATGAAATTGAAAAAAAAAAAAAACGGTGCAAAACAAAGTTAAATGAAAAGAAAAATAAATAAAGGAATTTACTAATTTAAATGGCATTTGGAAATATTATTATTTGACATTTTGGGCTTCGTAACAAACGGGAGGCGAGATCCTATCGACCTTGCGATAAGTATACAATCACGCAATTTTTTTTCTGTTTGCCAAACAATATTCATGATTAATCGTCATAGCGAGAAAAAAAGCTTGCTTTTTTGCGAAAAATAAATATACGACGATAACTCCTGATTGAAGTGGCGAGTCGCGCGCTTTTTGTCGATACAAAGCGCACGATGAATCATCCTCGGCTCATCCCTCTTTGGCGCTTTTTCGCGAGCATCTCTTTATCATTTTGCCTCTTTCTCTTTTAATTTGATTTAGTAAATGAGTTGGCTCGACCTCGATCATTCACTCCTAAACAACTAATAAATATTTGTGCAAAAACTTGGTGCTCCCGACTCACCTTCGTTAGGTTTCCTTCGTGCAGGTCGCATAGTGAAGGTCTTTTTGCTCGCCGACTCAATCTGCAAATTGCAAACTTTTATTTTTACATTTCCTTTATTATTCATCATCAGTTTTTGACATTATATAAATTGAATATCATTCATCAATTACGATAGTATTCTGGTTAATTAAAGTGTTACCAAAATATAGGTAATATTAAATAGAAAACCTGTAATGGTCCAAACGAGGCACAACGTCCCAAAGTCCGTTCACATTCAGAGTCATTGATTTCTTATGTACCGGTTCCATTGAATCAGCTTCACTATTTTTGGCGTGGAATTTGCCCTCCATTCCACCAATCCTGTAATAAAATATCAAAAAGGTATGAATGTTTCAAAAGTTTGTTCTTCAACTTTGCGATTCATCATTTACAAAATGATATTGTCCATCCATCTTTTATAGCAGCCGTCAAATAATGTATATATTTTAAATGTTGAATTTAAAAAAAATATATATATATACCCCCGTTCGCATTTTGAATATTTCAGCTCGCCTTCATAAATCATGATAAAATGACGTTTATTTTATGCATGATACAAATTCGTGGATGATATCTAAGTGAGCCAGCCAGCCAGCCCTCCTGCAAAAGTTTTCCCCCGCGAAATCTGTCTTGAATTTGAAAAGACATACTTTAACTGATACTTGCGCGTCAACATAATTATGTGCATAAAATATAAATAAAAATATGAGAGCTTGAAATTGTCATGTAAAATAATGTTTCTTTGAATTTGAGTGCCCGAGTCCAATCGATTATTTATATAATTAAATATTTGTAAATTCGTTTTCATGACTCGCCTCTCTGGAGTCAATCATTCTAAATGACCAACGAGATCTAGTAGGTATAATCACGCGACTTCTTTTATAAAATATTGGTGGATGTGTGGTTCAAATTTATATCAATATCTAATATTACCGCGTGATGAATCTCTTTTTATTTTGTTTTGAAGAAATACAATATCCAAGGAAAGAGAATGTATAAAATCAATCCAAATATGATTTGTTATGAAAAAAATGAAAAAGTAAGAGATAATAGATGCATAAGCGTATGTTGAGATAAACAAACATTTGGTTTAGTCTTTTTTGGTTAATATTTTTGATTCTCACTTATAAATAAAGTAAGTTCAATTCGGTTGAACGGCGCGCAGTTCTGGCGCAGTTCCAAAAGCGGTGCAAAGTTTTGGATTCAAGTTCCTTTACCCATCTCGGGATACCCGATAATTTAAAATTAAATTTCAATGTCGAATATGAGTAAACAGCGCGCAATCATATTTGACGAATCACTCGATTTGCCGAAAATTGCGTTGGTCCATTTTTACATTGTTAACAACAAGTCTATTTATGATGAGCCGGGTGCCGCGGTTTGTGATTCGCGATCAATTTTCGCACCTGTCATTCGCTGTTGGCACTCGCGCGCTCACTCGGCCCAAAATTCAGAGGTGAAATACCTCACTTCACAACATTCCACGATGATTCATAACATATATTTTGTTGACTTTTCGACAAATCGTATACATATCTTGTCAAGTTCAATGCTTCAGAATTGAATATTTCATATCACATTTATGACATTTCAAACAAAACTTAACTTATACAACATTCCTTTTCTTTCATTTTCATCTCAATTATTTGTATCATTCTTTTTTATACAAAGAATAATCATTTTTTTTAATCATCATTGTATTTTATTTATATGATATGAATAAAAATATTTGTTTTGCACAGTTGTGTATTCAACAAAATATGATCTTCTATTGAAAAATCTGTATTTGTATTATATATTGTTCCCCGGCGAATCCTTACCGAAACCCTCGTGCAAAGTTCGGCTGCTTTCAACTTTAGTTTTCAAGACCAATCTCACACGTGACTATATTGAGCACCACAAAAACTCACTGAAAGCACTTTATGTTTCATTTTTTGTTTACAAAAGTGAAACGGCACATCCCGAAAGATTCGAATCATAAACTTTGTATCCGAAACTTATATATTTCTCTTCTATATTGACACCACTTGAAAATAAAAAATAATCCAAACTCAAATCAAAATTAATTTTAATAATAAAAATTAAAATGTAACATTTCTTTTATAAAACTAGTGTCTAAAAGTTTATTTCTATAATCATAATAACAACAACGATACCAACAACAACAACAACAACAATAACGATCAAATGACAAGTTAGGGTGAAAATAAGAGATCCACAAAAATTATGTAAATAAAATGAATGAAAAGTTATTTAGAAGAAATTAATTGAAAGTTGGACTGAACTAAAAGGTTTATAAAATTGTAATGTTGAAATTGATTGTTGGCGTGAATGTTTATCAAAATGTAGTGACAGTTTTCGAGTCATACTTTAAGTTTGAGCGGCATGAACCGGAAACTTGCGCAGCGCAGGACAGTGTGCGATCGGAAGCGTTTGTTGGCGATGTCGGGGCTGCGGCTAGTTTGAAAACTTGCGCAGACAGGAGGCATGCGTGGATGCCTCTCGAACACCCACATGCCTTTGACAAGTGGGGAATGCGCAACGAAAGTGCTTTTTCCGACTTGGGTTATTTCGGAATCCCAATGCCCGATGAAAAATAGACAGAAACTTTATGCTTCAAAATCGAATTCACGTGATTGACTCCAAACTGCCTTTTTGTCTTGACTCATCGTCTGCTCACATTGACAGCTACTTATCACAACAATTTGCAAATCTATTATTTCACCTTTTACATTCTTAAAAAATCCTTTATTTTCTTTCACTTTCATATTTTCATGTCACTTCACTTCAATTATTCTTTTTTTTTCTTTTTATCCACAATCTTATGAAAAATATCATACCCAAACATATTATACTAATGACTAAAGTTTGACTAAACTAAAACAAACTGGTTATGACGAGTGATTAAATGCTTCTTTTATAAAAACAAAGGCCAATCAGATTTTGAACATATTTTGTTACAAATGATGTGTTATTCAATCATACAATTAAATACAGAAACTAACACTCCTAATTGATTCTTTTTCCATTTAAAAAATGCCGATTCATTTTTTTTCAAATCCAATCTGATAATTTTGAATTGTTAATGATAAGACAAAATTATCGTTAAAAAATTATGTATAGATTAATTCTTTTTTTTCTATTTTAAGACAATTTTGAGATTTATTGAATATTTTGATCAGTTGATATTCATTTTTAATTCTATTCATTTTTTATTTTTGCATAGTAAATGATGTGATTTTATAATAACTCTTATGATGGAATTGAAAATGAAAAACTGAGATGATAAAAAGAAAAAAATTGAAAATTGAACAAAATTAGGAGGCTGTTTTTAACACTTGGTCCCCCTTGGATGGAGGACTTTTTTTTGGTGAAACGTTTATGTCCACATTGAAACATTGATTACTTGTGTATCCAGTTGGATGTTAGTCGCCCCTGCCGTGCACCCTTTATTTCGTCAATAATAAATAACATTTGGCCTGCTCGTTTTGTGTAATTGATCATGGTTATTACTTTTGTCACATGATTTATTTTTATAGGATCGTTAACATTGCAAAGACGATTGTAAGATCCGGCGTTATTATTTCATTCTTTTCTCAAATGACGAAACAAAACAAAAATTTATCATTCGAATTGTCAACTCAAAATGAAAATAAACAAAATAAAAAATTGTAATAAATAATTAATTGTTACATTTGAAAATGACGACAAAAGGAAATTGTCAATCAAATTGAAGTTGGTTTAAAAATAATAAGGAAAACAATATTATATAAAAAATAGTTCAAAATAAGCGGCATAAATTGTTGTCAATGGTAATTAAAACAATCAAAACGACTATTTACTGTGAGTACAAATCAGTCATTAGGACAAAAAATGTACACTTGTTCATCCGTGTCTAATAATTTTGTCATGCATGACAAAAACAATCATTTCTCACTTCAAGTTGGGATTCATTTTTGTCATCGGTTTGCTTTCCACCTATACTTGCTAGCTATCAACGATTGTTAATTAATTGCACTGATTCATATTGCATATTGATAATATTGTTTCTTTAAACATGAATATACTATTTGCTTTCAACTTGCAAAAGATTATGTCACTCATAAAACGGCTATTCTTGTATAACTAACATCAATTATATATATTTTATCTAATAAACAATAACGGTATTCCTAAAGTTATAATTTCGTTTTTTTTTAAATTCAACAAACAGACATTATAAAAAAAGTTGGCTTTTAAGAATATTCAATGATTAAAATCAAAAGTTAACATTTGGGATAAATTAAAAAATCAGAATGAAATTTTGACACATAGGAAAAGTCCACGTTTGAATGAATAAAACTTTGAATGCAAATTTGTTAATATTTGAATGATTTTGAATTGCATATAAAAATTACCTGAGAGTGGCAGAGAGTTTTCGAAGCATCTTAAAGGTGGAGAGTTAAAAAAAGAAAGACTAAATGCAGAAATTTGGTGAAGCACAAAAGATCCTGTGAGTTGGAGAAAAATTGTTGTGGATCACAAGTACGAATGTAGGTTTAATTTGAATCCGAAGACACATCGCTTTGGTTTCACGAACGTAACTACCTGAGCCGCGGATTGCAGACGGTTTATATCGAAAAAATGTCAATGCGTGCCCTCCACGCTATTTCACACGCCAATGGCGAGCTGACCGACAGACACAAACGCGGAAAGATACGAACATTCTTATCATCATGTACAACACAATCGTTTTGTCAATTTGAAGTCTTTCCAAATGCGCGCATGCTTTTCTAATATCAGAACTATTCGTATGATTTTAATTTTTTGTTTAATTTTTCGATTCACTATGAACCGCACTTAATTCTTGCCTTGAAACATAATCACAATTCGACAATATATTTACCGCTTTCAATTCAAAATCAATATCTATATATATTTGACAATGTTCGAAAGCTTTAGTTATTTTTTTTAATTTTGATTTTTTTCCTCGGATTTATCTGATTGTGTCGACTTTAAATGTGAATTTTAGCAAAGCTGATCAAGTGCTCGAAACAATCGCACAATAAAGACTGCTTTATATTCGGAATTCATGCATTTTAAATTGATAAAAATTAGTTTCATAAAAAAAAGCAGACACAATCGTAAAACGTAACTTTGTGAAACAACAAAAAATGGTTAGAGTATGATTTTCCGTGCTGAGCCTTATTGTCCGAGAATCGATATTTTCAATTGTGATTTCCGGTAGAAAAGTTCACTGAAATGCTACAAATTTTTCATATTTGTCAATTTCGATATCCAACGAATGTCCTTCACATGAATAAATTTTTATTTGAACAAAAAAAAGTTTATTAACTTTTAAATAATAAATTTTTGTTCATTTGACCATTTATTTAGACTTGTTTAATTGAAGAAAAATCTTCTTTTAACCGGAAACTTCTTAGTTTTTGACCTTACTACAAAATAACATTTGTTTACATAATCAAACAGCGAGCTATAATATATTCTGTTTGCTTTATAGTAGTTATAATAATAATAATAATAACAATAATAATAATAATAATAATAATAATAATAATAATAATAATGATGATGCTATATGTTTATTTAAGAATAACAAATGATTTACTTTGACTCACTTTGTTCTCATAAATAATTAAGTCCGCTAATGTGTCACGTTTTCGTGGGATTCAAAATGTAATTGAATAATTAACACTGTGCAAATACGACTCAAAAAGTTGCAACCTGTTCAATTGTGAATTTCAACTGATTCAAAAGCTGTCCATTTTAGTTTAATGCTACTCTTCTGTTTAATTTATTATTTTTCATTTATTTTGGCCTTTCTTAAACGAATTTTTGTGAGAAACAAATTGTCTCGGCAATTTTCTCTGAATTTCCTTTTAAAGATAACCCCAAATTAAATTTTAATCCGGATGAAGTAAAGTTTTATATAAAACGAGATTTCGCGTTATATTTAACGGATGGCACCTCGAGCAGCCGAGTGCACAAAGCTTCAGAGCTTCAATTCGCGCTGTTAATTCAACAAAGTCTTCAGGACATTGAAACGAAATCTCATCATAAGAAAACGCCGCGCTGGAGTGAATTTTAATTTTAAATACCCTCGAAAATCACGTCATTTTATTAGTTTCACTTATGTAAATGTTGTGTCTGTTTTTTTTTATCTTCCATTTATATTCGCAAGCTGCTATTCGTTTTACATTTTTTTATTTAATTCTTAAATGTATTATTTTTTGTTACAAAATTAAACATATAAAACTTGAGAATTAAACATGTTTTTCATCCCCCATTAGAGCTACTTTTTTCCTTGGGGATTATTGTTACTATTACTGTTATGACTTTGTTTTTATAAGCTTAGAAATAAAAAGAAAAACAAATGTACTTTAGAATGTAGAATGTGAGTTTTGTTTTTATTTGTTATAGATGTTGAGTTGTGGGAAGAGAGCTATAAGATAGGTTAGAGCACAGGTCGAACATGTTTCAAAGTCAGTTGACTGAGGCCTGAAAAAAGATAAGAATTGTCGGTATTGTTTGAAAATGAATAACCGTGGTGTTATGTGTGGATATATTTTATAGTGAAAACCGCAGTCTGATAATGTTGACAAACTTGTATCAATTGTACTTGGTCAAGTGCAAGTGTTATTCAATTGAATAACAAACAGCGCAAGATAAAAATCACAAAAATATTTGTCCTTTGTGACGTTGCTTTCAAAAATCCGATTCAGTTCGGATTGTTATCTACCTTTGAGGGTGGCCCATATCCATAGATTCTTGTTGAGAGCCACTTTCAACCGGATCGAATGGAATTAATCAATTTCTTTATAGATTTCGTTATAAAAACAATTACTTATAGAACAATTTTTAATTGCTTCAAATTGTCCTCAAACAACCAATTATATTTCAATCGGCTTCAACTTTTCTTTTTCTTTCGGTTTTTTTTTTTGTATTCGAACCTTTTCATGTTCGTCAATTGATGGGCGAAAAGGTTTATTAGCTTTTGATTAGAATCAATTATTTATCTGTAAACGAGATTCTAATAATGCCTTTTAATATCCGAAAATGTTCACTCACGCTAAGAAAAATCATAATGTCAGCGTCTAAAAAAATATTAACCTTTATATCAGATAATGAAGACGTATCAATAACTTTATCTACACATGCCTGTGTGACATCATACTTGAGAATTAGTTGAACACACAAATCATTAAAATAAAACAAACATCAATAACAAAGCTATCCGATTTTCAATAATAATACTCGAGCAATAATTTTTGACTTAGTCGTATATCATTCGATGTCTTTGTCATTGTTGTATGTGAACATGGCTAGTCGTCTTTGTCTTACACATTGTTTTGCAAAATACGACCATTTATTAAAAAACATATTTATTAACAATTATTTCTTCCAAATGATTTAGATTTGGCGTTATTTGTGGAGCTGCAATTTCTAAAAATATTTGTCTAATTTAAAATACCGTTTAATAAGCCATATGCTAAAGATATAACTGACCTTGCACTCGTATTCATTCGAATAAATGATATTGCATTACCTTTCTTTTCGTTATGAATTTCGTACATGGTTCATTCAATTTCCATGCATATATAATTAATTAATACAATATATTTTAGGTGACAAATTTTATAAGTGATGAATAATAAATACGCACGTGGAAATTTATTACAAGTTTGTTAATAATGTCAATACAGTTTGTTGACATAAGATGAAAAAACGACGAACATTGTCGATGGTAAGTGGAAAAATGTAATAACTGATGGGGTGAGGAGGAGCAACAAGAGGAAGAAAAAGTTGCAAATAATTTCCGGCTTGAGATGAGCTAATGAGACACAAATGGACAATCAATGGACAAAACGAAGTTCAATTACACAAGTACGCGCGACAAATGCAGATGATAAAACTACTGGAGGAAATGAAAATAGTGTAGCGATGCTGCAGAAGATGCAGCAGCTTATGCAGACAAGTTATAAATAGCTTCTGTGTATGATTATGAGATCTGCAAGCATAAAAATTAGAGCCGCTAAGGATTTCGTGATAATTTATTTTATCGTTGACCTTTCTTTTCACCAATTGTTCATGTTTCAGATAAAAATGAAAATACAAAATAAACATTTCGGCAATAATAAACAACGAAAAAAAAAATCAAAAACATTATCAGAACAAAAAAAATGTTGGAACAAACAAAATTTTGTAAGTATATACAAGTAAAGCTGAGATAGCAATAAAAATTAAAGATTCTTAAAAACATTAAAAATAAATTGTAAAGAAAAGTGCGAGGTCTATGATGAAGGAAATAAAAGATAATTAAAACTAAGAAACACATTTGAAGTTGAGAAGCTTTCGAAATTGAAAGTTGGAATTGGTGGGCTATCGAAATAAAATTGACTTAATAAATTCGGGGAAAACTATAATGAATCGGAAGCGAATCTCGAATCGGAATGTCCAAATTTGTTGAAGGAAACTTTGGTCGCGCGAAAAGTTTGCGAAACTTGTTGGCTCACGTACGCGGTTCTTACGCGTGACATGCTTAATACGACGGTTTGAAGCGTCGCGATCAAAAAATCGCGAATCCAGTTTATCGGTAAACACAATTTCAAAAGTCTTGTCTGCTGCGGCCATGTGCGGCCTTTGCGTTACATTACAATTTTACGACCGTTCGAGAGTTAGGGATATTTAAAAGTGGCGTTTTCATCTTCTCGATTGCTTTCTTTGCCGGCATAAGAGATGATACGTTGCACATTTATTTTAATCTTTCGAGCATCGAAGGTCACCGATTCGTTCAACGCAGATTGTTCAAAATCATTTTTAACGAATTTTCATATCTCTGCCAAATTCGAATGACCGCCGTTCAATTGGATTATTTTGATTGACATATAACAAGTTTATTGTTCATGTAAATAATAAACACGACATGCAAAGAAAGAAAATGATTTTTGTTAAAGAAAAATGAGAATGGTATAGATGACATATGATGCTAGAGTAGAATGAAAATTGATGGATGTTAAATTGAATTGTAGAATAAAAGATGGAGCGGGTACAAGCCACGCGAGAAAACGGAGCATGCCATGAAAGAGAAAACGCGACTTTGATATTCATTCATAATTGTTTTAGTTTTATATATATATATATACATTTTGTTGGCAGATTCGTATAGCGTGTCAATGTGCCGGCACTGGTTTATGACAATTGGCAATGCCGAGAACGTGCTTAACGAGTTTCATCGACCACGCTCCGGTTCGATCTAGTATTAACCGCTCAAGCGGAGTAAAATAACGAAATAACGATAATTACTATCCGAGTTGCTTTCAATGTCCCCAACGGCCAGGTGTTAATCGCGCAATGAAAAGAGATGCAAAATATATAATCTCCTTGTTTCGTCAATTTATCATATGCTTATATTTTCAAACTATTCAATATATCTTTGATCCAACATTTGAACAGAATAAATAAATATAATAAAATATATAAATAATATATGAAGATATAGATTTATCAGATTATTTATCGGTTCTTTTGTCGGTAAGAAAAAAAAAGTGCAACTAATATGAAATCTGTGTGATAAGGAAAGAACAAGTCAAGTGGTTGATGAACAATTTGATTATTTATTAGCTACAATTGAAAACATTTTGCACATCAATACTGTCGTTTCGGTCGCCGCTTACATTTGTCAGCGTCTTTTATTTCTTTTCATACATCGCTTAGAAACAAAACAGATGCTTTTTGCAACATTTCTTCACAAAATTCTTATTTACAGACTTTAGAGAGCAGTATTATTATCCGATAGATGTGCCTGTACGCGGCACATATGACAAATCCAACTTGCGCCCAGATTCGTCATTTGGGCACGACGTTCATTTCGATACATTTAGCTATTTTTATTATTGTGAATAAATATGCTGTCTACTGACGACGTGTAACACCAACGATGATTACAATGAGACGCTACTTTTGCTATGCTTTTTGCCTTTTTTTTCATTCATTATTTTATTTATTCTTTTTTGTTTGTTTGTTTGTTTGTTTGTTTTGGCATAATCAAGTTGTAAACACATACTCGTTGAGTATTGGAGAAAAAGAAATGGCTGATTCGTTATTATTTGATTGGTTCTCTCCAAAGTGGGTTTCTTAAAATACTAATCAGTAACTTGGCTTTTTGGTATACGATCGTACAAAATCGGTAGACAAAGTCGAAAAAATTTGAGCCAGCGTACGCTTTACTCGATCATATATATATATATATACGCTCCGGTCGATGTCACATCGATCGGCAAATATCATTTGATAAATATGTCTGTAAGACATCGATAACGAATGTAAAGAAATAGAAAAATAGAAACGCAATTTCGCTAAAATAATCGATAGCCGCTTTTCCATCTATCAAGCCTGGGTATAATGAACAGTCACGATTCCCTCTAAGTAAAACTTCAGCTACAGTCTCTACTTAAGTTTGACCCATCCCTCGCGAGCTATCCGTTACATCGAATCCAACCGTAAATCGTCGATCACGGGGACATAAATAACGAAAGAGTGATCAAACTGACAAACTTAACAGACGCGCGTAAAAGAGCTCATTGGCCTATACAAAAAATCTCATTGCACATAGTATTAAAATTCGAATACATGGAAATTACAAAAAGTAATAACAATGATGATAGTATAATAATTGAAAAAAAAAATCATGCATCCGTTTGATATCACACAAATGATCGATTAATTCGGATCCAAATATCACAGATCCAGCGCCTTCGGGCGCGTGTAAAATGCACGTACAAAAATTCGCCAAACGTGTCGACTTGCCCAGCGATATATATACTATAGGTACGTACTTTTAGGCTTCGGGCTTCTAGATTGGCAATCGCGCGTGCCAATAACGTAACGTAAAATTTTTGAAAACGAAATAACAACTGAAAACGGCGCGCTTCCTCTCACAGCCGGCCGTTGTAGTTATTGCCCCGCGACCTCTCGGGGCTGACTTAGATCGGGTCCTTTGTGTCGTTCGCGGACCACACGCTCAACGTAACTTCACGTTGACTCCAGAGCTCCACCGGCTAGCTTCATCGCGTACAAATTCAGCGCCTGAAATCAGTCAACAGTTTTTCGTTTTTAATTTCATATCATTTTTTCATTTTTACCGATGAAAATGCTTAATCTGCGATTTTAGGCGATATTAATCATCGAAGCCCCCGGAGGCTTCGACTCGTTTTTCGTATTATTTTTGCCTCGCTCTACTAAAGAGCGCTTTATCATCGATTTTATGACAGCCTGGTTAAGAAGATTTCCCAGGTGTGCTTGGACGATTTTTTTCTTTCCACGCGTGACGCTTTTATTTTGTTCGTCTATCTTGATTCCGTTCTTTCGGGTCTTCTTTGTTTCGTCGCTAGTTCTGGGACACTTCGCTTCAAGAGGTTTATCCAACACTAAAAAATCATGAATAATAAATAATGGATCCGCGTGCGAAAACAAACCCTGATATTTGCACTGCGAAACCTCTGCTTCAAACCTTTTCACACCATGTAATTTTCATAGGTGCATTCTTCTTCGATGTCCTGTCCCTTTTCAAAGCAAAATTCGTACATTATTTAACTTTTATCTCTTTTCTTTCCAAATGTTTCCTTCTTTTCTTTCCTGGTTTAATTTTCCATCAAATACATCGTCGCCCCAGACGAAAAAGGACCTATTCGAGAAAAACATTGAAATGCGGCCTAACGAGAAAGGGTATACTTCCAAATGATTTCAAGCTGGCCTCTTTGAACTATTTTGACTAAGAGATCGACTAAAAAAACATATTTTGTAAAAATAATTTACCAACATGCTTTTGGATATTTTTCCTTTAATCTAGACACATCATTTTTATTCTTTATTAATACTAAAATGGTCAGTGCATCTACAAAGTGTATATATACATTTTTGTATCACAGCATAAAAGTTTTGATGATTCTGTTAATTCATTCTGTAAAATATGAGTGCATGTTTTATGTTCATTTTCAAAAGAAAATCACTACTTGCACATTTTTTTACTATAAAAAAGTAAGGTTTTTGAATTTCTGCCAAAAATGTCTGGCTGTTTTAGTATTAATAACTTTTCTTATGATAATAATTATTTTAAAGTTTAATTAATGAAATAATGTTCGTTTCAACAATTTTACATTAGTATCTCTGCACTTAAATTTTTTAATAACAAATTAGAAACAGATTTTGATAGAATTATTTTTATAAATTAGGCTCTTTTTCATCAACTATCTGATGAGAAAACTGAAATGGGCCATTTGAACGATTAATTTCAAATAGGCCCTTTTTTGTCTGTGGTGACAACATATATATTCTGTTTCTTATAATGTTTCTTTAAACATTAATTACAACAATAAACGGAGTAAGAATTCCATTTTTAGTCATGCATTTAGTATGCTCCATATTCAACTTGTTTATTAATAATGAAATAAGATAAAAAAAATGTTGAAATGGTATATTTTTAGCTTGGGCAAATTTGTTCGTTGTTTTTATTTGTAATGTATGAAAGATTAAAAAAATGAGAAGATGAATAAAATGTTGACTAACTTTGTAAATGAAGGCGTATTGCTCTTTAGTTTGCACTGCTCCAGCGCGATCCCTCCTTATCGTGTAGACGACTCTGGGTACATCGACAGTTCGTGTGATTTCGTATTGTCTGATACCGAGGTCGAGGGATATTAACGTGCCGGTGCGTCCGGTACCGGGACTACAGTGGACCACAATCGGTTCGGGTCCGCCCCTTTGCAACGCTCGGGCTTCCAAAATAATCGCTATAACAGCGGCCGCGTCGCTTGGCACGCCACTCGCTGGCCACAGGTACCAGATGTGATAAACTTCACGGAATGTGTTGTTCTCTAAATTCTGTAACAAAATTACATAATCAGTTTACAATTTAAATCAACCTTTCTCAATCAATTATATTTTTTTCCAAAATATCACAAATATCATTTCAATTTGAAATTAAACAAATACAAATTTCAACGACAAAATTCAACTATCTCAGTGAATGTACAATCTTCTTATTATGATCGCTTTTATCCTCTTAGAGTAATCGGATTGAGTTTTTATGAGGACAAAGTAGTTTTAATTTTTAATAAAAAAAAAAAA
>JAAMPD010002262.1:15888-32394 GCA_025266255.1 Trissolcus basalis
TCTTAGAGTAATCGGATTGAGTTTTATGAGGACAAAGTAGTTTAATTTTAGATAAAAAAAAAAAAAAGAAAAAAAAGAAAAAAAGAAAAAAAAGAAAGAAAAGAGGAATGATTTAGAGGAATGATCATATACCTTGAGAACAAGAGTGGATATGGCGTATTTTTCTTTGGTTTCACGCTTCTTTAACGTAATCTGGAAGTCGCCAAAAAGTCGATTACAATCGGTCACTTCTGACGGCGGGATATATTCGGTGCATTTTTCGACGCCATTCTCGACTAAATCGGTCAACATTATGATGACTTTACTCTGCTGCTCCCATATCATGCGCCAGAAGTCGACGACTGTCGCCTCTGTCGGCGCCTGACAGGCGATGTAATACTTCATCGCGTTTTTCGGCCCCTGAAAACATAAAAAATGGTCCAATGAATGAAAACGTTATGAAGTTTAATAAATGTTCTCTGTCAGGAAAAAGAATGTGTGATGTTTTAAAAATTGTACAAAATGTTCATTCAATATTTTTGTTTGAAAAGAAGAAATGAATAAAAGTTCAACTTTGTTTTGAAGTAAAAGATAATAATTTTCAAGTATAAATAAAATAATAATCAAACATTGGCAAGAAAATAAAGTTGGGAACAATGTTTATATTGAGAAATAATTTGAACTTTAACAGAGTTGAAATGAATTATGCAAAAAAATGTGTATTCTCGATAATTATGTTTCGTTGAAAATAGGAAAAGCGTAGCTTCAACTCGGAGACGAAGAATGTGATGTGCAGTCATTTTAATTACTGAACCTGCTAATTACCAAGTTTCTTTCGTTTGTTATTTACTTGGTGATGAGCATTGCAGCGTATCCTCTTAGAACGCAACAAAAATTACAAAAAATGAATTACCAAGAGATATATTTACTGCGTATTTAAATTGTTTTCTCTTTCATTTTTTCGGCACTTTTCTAGTTTTGTTAGAACAATTTTATGAATAGCGAAATAAAAATAGTAAGAGGTTGCTTGTCATAAGCATTGCCAACATTTTTCGTCCAGTTACATATATATAATCATAGTTATATATCTATGATTTGAGACAGGAAATTCATCCTGGTTACACAAAACTGAAATATAATAATGAAATATCCTCACGGCGTTTTATCATACTATATAATTAATTATGATGAAAAAAAAAAGTTTCACTTTAACTTTAACGGACGTTTTAATGAGAAAGTCTGATTAATAATGCAAACAATTTTGAATTAAAAAGTTGCCCGATTGGATAACCAAGTTCTTCGAATTTATTGATAGAATATAAGCAGATGCATACAAATTACATAGTTGTAATTATTATGCGGATATCAACGCATGTATAATGCAAAAATAAACAGTTGTTCATTTTTGATTCACACGAATGTTTCTCGTTGATTGTTTCCAACCTTATGTTTGGAAAAATTGAAATTCACATCAGTCTAATCAATCTAATCGTATATAAGTAAATAATTGTATATATATTTGTATCATTTTCTATTCAATTTAATGAATACTGTGTTTATTTATCAGTTATTTTATATATTCATATTGATTCGCTTTCTTGAACTTTGTAACAACGTGAACATTGTGTTTTAGCAGCATTGATTTGATTTGACGCGAAAGATCGGATGGAAGTGACATTATCATGCTCATCGGCAAACTGATTTGCAAAACCTTTTTGGTTTGTTTTTGTGACTGATTGTTGAAGCATGCGAACTTACCCGAACGTAACTGGCATTGATGTATTCTGTGAGTGGATCATTGTTGAGCCTCGACAGAGTGACTCTGGTTTCCGGAAGTGGTACTACGTTGGCATATCGGTTTTTCACCTCCGCGCCCTGCGGCAGTTCATCCATCTTCGCTGTAACTTGAGGTATCCCCGCGAACTCCTCGCCGATGGTATTGTGATCCTCGCAAAAAGACGAGAGCCCCGCAAAGTTGAGCGGATGCGATGGAATAGCGCTCTGCAATATACAAGCCATGCTTATTCATCCACCCACAATCTATACCACTTTCAGCAAATATTCACCACCAGTGAGACAAACATAAGATCAAAATAAAAGAAAAAAAATTCCACAGAGGTCACTTACGGCTGTTTCGCCACAAAAAAAAAAAAAAAAAAAAACAATAAAAAGAAGATACTCTAAAAGCTCTTTTCGATTTCCAGTTTTCCATACTCATTTCAATTCCACGCCTCTTTCTTTGTTCCGAAATTGCACTTCCTGATTGGTCAAAGACATAAATACGCCTTTTCTTCTCTCTTTTATTTTCTCGCGTTTGTAATTCTGTTAAGGTATTTTCTCCGAGTGCTCTGCTTTGTGCGGCAACCCCTTTTTTAGTTTGTTTGTTTGTTTTTTATCCATCCTCCTAGTATCATAAAATCTGCACGATAATCCATTACAGATGAATTTTGTCGATCGATTCATAAATGAAATTTTATTTTATGTCAACTTGTAACGTTAAATCAAGATTACCTCAAATAAGTTCACGTAAAAATAAGCTCACCAAGTCGTTTATATACGACCCGCTCTTTTTCGACCTCAAATTGTACGCCCCAACTTCGTGCTTGCTCAGAAAACCGCATTGTTTCTAACGAGTTACATGTTCCTAAATCATTCGGTATTTTACTTTACCCAAGCTCGATCTAACCTTACACTTAATTTATCAGAATCTAATGTTTTAAATTTATCTTCTCGTTTAAACTGATAACAACATTTTTCTTTTTTATTAAAAATATAACAAACATTTTACGTTCTTTGTTTTCATACTTTTCAGCTATTTCAGTTAAAGAACCTACTTATTATTATCTTTCAATAATTTTCAATCGGAGATATTAATTCTTTCATTTGCAATTTGTCAAGCATAAATAGGATGAAATCAAAAAAGGTTAAATTTTAAGCATGGTCTCAAAACAGCAAAACAGACTTGAGTTGTCAAAACTTATTGCCAGAATATATTTTCTACATTAAAAAAATCTTTCTTTTTTTATTTTAAAAATATATTTTCATCCGTGCGGGATGTTTAATTAATATTAAAGTACCGTAGTTCATTATTTGATTGCATTTCGAGTTCATTATTTTTGCAGAGACGTAGCAAGTTGAAATTATGAGTAAATGTTGAAGGACACTGAAAGTATCCCCAAAAGAAAAGTGCTTGCAAAGAAAGCACAATTTCAAAGGATTTTCGGACTTGTGGGAAATAGAATAAACACTTGCTAACAACAAATCACTTACAGCGTCCTCAAAGGTCGGGTTGCCGTAACTGCGCTTTGACGCTCTGGCAGCGCCTTTGCGACGTACGCTGTTGTAAGCTGAGACGCTGTCAAGGCTGTACGCATCCAGAGACACCGGACGACACCGCTCGCCGTAGTTGAACCGTGTTTGTCTTTTTCGCATGATGAACTGAAAACAAATTATAGTGTCAGGAATCAAATTTTTCTATAATAAGCTATAAGTACTCTATTCTACGTGATATTCCACACCTTTTGAGATTTTAGAATAAGGTTTATCTTACGTTATTTTTCTCTTTTTTTATACAACCATTTTTTTCATGTTAAACCTCATTTTAAAATTTCCACTGGATTCTGACGAGAAAAAAAAAATGTAAAGCAAAGGAAATACAATAATGATCAACAATAACTGTTGCTGGTTGAATTTAATTTAAAATTATTAATTTCTTGAGATATCGTGCAAAAAGCGGATTCGATTATGAATGACCTCAAAGTACCAGTTCATAATGGACTAAATCGTTGTTGAAAAACCAATAACTGCATACAAACAAAAATGAAAAATAGATGTTTTTTCAAGACTCTAGCAAAAGATCAAACAGATCTTTCACTTACCTCAAAACGATCATTTTAAAATTGTACAATAAAAAAACTGGAAAAAAGGTCGAAAAAAAAAAAATGAAAAAGGAAAAAATTATGATTCATAAAGGGAACGTTGACATCAATTAAAATAATGATAATGGCGAAAATAATTCACCTTTAGAGGGTATTGCGTAAAGTTTAACATTTTAGTGTCGCTTTCAAAGTTAATTGTTATTTTAGACGACGCGTTGAAATGCATGAGTTTTACAACTTCGGCCTGGTATGCAAGGCTTTATTAAATTGTACCAACTTCGACGCTCCGTTTGAAACCCATAATAGAGCAAATACAATTTGCAATTTTTTGTAAATACAAACAAATTTTGTTAAATTGTTTCGGAATAACAGAAAGTATAGACGAGTTTGGCTTATTAAGTAAAAAAAGTGTTGTTCTCATTGAATGAAAAACGTTGAAATTGTACAAGAAGTTTGGAATCGATTTTTCCAACGAGGGTGATATTATTCCGGTTCAATAATTTGTCGTCTCATCGTGTTTATAAATGTTGTATATTTTGCAGTTCAATTCAAATTGCCTCTCACCTCTGGCTCAAGTTAATATGAAGGTAATTGAATAAAATGCAAAAACAGACTATTTTGACATTACTCAATTGAATCCTCGACTAATATTTTTGATTCTGTTGTTGCAATAGTGAAACTGACGCGATGAATTACAAATCGCACTTTCATAAGATCAGCGGCTTACGAAATATCGAATGTCAGCAATGGAATTCAAATATACAAATAACTTAAAATCTCAAACTTGACAAAGATCAAGCCAACTTTTTTCGGATTTGTATATTTCTATTATATTACAGAATTATTAAGAATTAATACAAGCTCGCGAGCTAAGGTGTCCAAATGTGGTTAAAATAAATAATAATCTGACTAAAAGCATGTTGATTTCAGACTCAAATGAATGTAGTACTTTTCAAAATCAAAATAATCACAACGAACGGAGAAATCCAAAAATTGTATTCAAAGTTCAAGCCAATACAATTCGATTGTAGATAAATAAATAAAAATAGAGACATCTTTTTTAGGTTATTCTCATATTTAAATAGAAACAAAGTTTAAAACAAGAGGGAAAATCAAGAGATCAACTTTAGAGTGAAGAGAGTAGCACAATTGATCTTACATGCAGGTTTTTGTACATATTCATATCACAATTGTTCTTACTTAACAAGATCACACCACACAAATGTCGCGATTCATTGATATATAGATATGATGAAAACGTTCGATTTTCTCGTTTGAATTCAATTATGTACATGTATATAAGTATGCTTGTCACAAGTGATTACGTACCCCAGCGAGCGATTACGCGACATTGATGAACGAGGACGTTGTTAAAGACTCATCTTCAGAACCCCGAGTGAAAATGAAAAACTTGCAATATCTCCTTTTTTAATTAATTTTTTTCATATTTTTTCTGACCCATCAATTTAACATTTTAATTCCAAATTTCAAATAACATTTCATTTCTAGACCGTTTATTTTAACGAAATATATTATATATTAGATAAACAACATTTCCATTTTGAACAAATGTTAAAGCAATAATAATAATAATTATTATTATTATTATGATTGTTAATTAAATCAAATCAAAATAATAGCAAATATCTAGATTGAAAGAAATTGTAATAAAATATGAAACATTGTTTGTATGTTTTTTTCTAAAGATAGTTTTTCAGATTCATGATGGTTGTCCATCAGAGGCAGTACTGACTTTCGCGGTCCTACGGAACTGTACACAAAGCAATTGACTTTAATTTTATTCATCATCGCTCTGAGCGACGACAATCATCTTTACTTTGGTGCGGTGCAAAAGACTCATCCCTGATGTTTCGTCGCGTAATCAAACGGACGCGACGAAAAAGAGGAAAGAGAAACGACAAAAAAAAAGGAAAGAATCGAATTCAAAGGAGACGAAGAAATGCGTGTTAATTTTACCGACAAAACGTGGGTGGAAATTAAATGTGCCTATTTTCAACGAAAATGGCGTCTTAAAAAAATCTTTGTTCGACGCTTATTTTATAATTTCTCTATCTGAGTGTTGTAAAAAAATATGGTGCCAGAGAAAAAGTAAAAAATGAAAGAATAGAGTTTGCTTGATTTGATACAAAATTTGTCGTTTGTGTGTTGATTTAGATGAATGAATTGATGGTTAAAACAGAAATTAGGGTTGAAGAAAAAGAAAATGGCATGCGTTATTAATCCGATGAGAGTAGTACGTCCGATTGGCTATAACATCCGAGTGTCAGACAAGAGTCTCCATTCGTCCGCGAAAATAAAGCTCCATTTCCGTCACGTAGACACGCTTGCATGCACTTCGTATTACGCGTATGTAAATGTGATGTTTTACCAGGAGTCCTGCCAGGAGAACGAGGCATATGAAGGCGACACACGAAACCGCTACTACAGCTATTGCATTTCCAGAATCGGCTTTCGGCAACGTCACCAAAATGAAACTCCGGATCTGCAAAAAAATTACATTTTTCTTTTATTATTAAAAAAGAAAAAAATCATCAACCAAAATAACCTCAACGCTTGTCGTTTTCATTTGTTAATTTAATTTAACTTTCAATATTGTTTGTTGTTGATACATTTGTTGAGAAAAAAAATTGAATAATCGTGAGGAATGGTATAAATTGAAAAAGTTGTTTGTATAGGGAAGTTTTAATTTTTGCTCGCGAGTTGGCCAATAAATCCGCGCCCCTGTGATTAATCGATTTAATATCCCTCACGTAATCGCACTTAAATTATCAAACCGACTGAGAGGGTGGCTTTTTCGTCGTCGGAGCTAGAGACTACAGGGCGTGTATGCAAATGGCACGTTTGTTGATTCGCTCACAAGTACTGCGCTCTGCATCAAATTAATTATACCTAGGTGTGGATCATTTGGCCGTCTCGCGACGGTCTGGCGCGCGCTTTTAATCGACCCAACGTATTAGTTACCTAATGCTCTTCTCCTGTACGTTAGTTATGCAACTTTTGCTATCATAACAACGCTCTCAATCACGTTCGATCCAAATGACTCAAGTTTTCGAATTTACGCGATCGTTTTTGTATCTCATGGACCTATATAAATTCATTCGTGCGACTTACATCTTATGTATTCTACGAATGTATATTTTATAAATTGAGCATTCGGTTTGATCTCAGAAATATGAATGCCAATATCTTGTGATTGAATCAATTCAATGGCCATGTTTATTCTTAAGGAATGGTGAGCTTGGTATTGGCGAATCTCAACAATTGTCGGCCGTTACGGTTGGTTCGCGAATCAGGCCAGTTGATTTGCCAAAGATGACTGCAAACATGTTTTTTTTTTTTTCACAATTTCAGCTGGAAATGAAATAAGAAACGGCAGAATAAAATAAGTGAGTCTTTTTTTAGAGCACCCTTTTGTCGGCGTTATCGGGATTATAGAGCGTATTGTGCAAAATTGACTTACCGGCCATGTGAACGAGGCGTTCGGGTTCTGTTTGTACAGCATGTCGTATAGCATCTCTGTGAGGCTTTCGTCCAGGTTGCCATTTTCATCAACTACGTACACCAACACAGTCGTCAAAGTGACGTCCGCCGGCAATCTCGCTGATTCGCCGCACTGGCTCGTATCTAACATCACCCGCTCGGCCGAAAAATTCCTGCAATCAAATAAATTCCATTTTCAATTCAAAATCAAAATCTCATTCACTCCACCCGACGTTATTTTATACCCGCGATGAGACATCAAAAGAATAGACTTATTTGCATGCGCGTATCCAATTTATCCCCGACTTACCCCTCTCTCCCCTTTTTCAATTTATTTATTCTTTTTTTTTTCGGTTGGAAAAAATAGAAATAGATTTGAGAATCTCCGGAAAAAGAATGCGCTTATTTATACGATGGCCGAATATTGCATCCAGCTGGAACGAACAAAAAAGTTATGAAATGATGATACTTTTTGGCACGCGAATGGCTACTTTTGAATATATTCGTGGGCTCGATCAATAGCGCGTTTCGCCGGTTCATTCGACTCCCCCCGTGAAAATATTAATCCACTTAATTTGACGCTACACGACTAATGGATTTCCCGCGCTTGTCCAAGTGTTTGTCAGCTTTTCGGCCAATTATGACGCTTTCCGGCTGACGCTCATCGCGTGTTTCCTTTTTCTAATTGGTTTCACGTAATTGGCCGAATCACGAGCCTGGTGAAAGCAAAAAAATCAACTTTTCCAAATGAACCAATCAAGCTACTTTCGTTCTGCTAATTAAAACCAATTCAATTTTGATTGTTTCGTTCAGTTTTCAATTCTGCAAATTTGCTTCAGTTACATGGTTTCATTTTCAATTTTTCTCTCCGTCTGTCTGTCTGTCTGTTTATTTTCACATTCTTTATTTCATAACTTAATCATTTGATTTGACTAAAACAAAAGGACATTAAGTTATTTAAGTTTTGAGTTAGTTTAAATGGCGTGCGTCGGAACGATGATAATTTCTTATTCTTTTATTGAACAAATAGAATACTAAAATTTGGACAATGATTAAGCTCATTAATAATATGAAATCATAGCAAATAGTTATATAATGTTCCCCATGCATAACAGTTTCGAAGCCCGAAACAGATTTGGAATTGTTATTGGAATAGTTCGGAGCGCTTTCATTGAATTATTTACAGTAGTAAAGGAGTCGTAAGAATGTTACAGAATCCGACTATCATGTATGAATTAGGTTTACGCTTGCCTGCTTCGCGTAATTTCCATTCAAACTTGGCCCAACGCCTCAAATTGTATTCATTCAAAAATGTATTTCATTTGTCAAGCTTTTTACCTCGAAATAAAACATCACCGTGATAAAGTTTACATATTCAGCAAAACCAAATTAAAGCTCTTTAAAATCAAAACAAAAATAACTTGCTGATATTTGATCTTTGATCAAAATAAAAAAAGCAATAATTCGAAAATAAGTCTCAAAACAAAACAACGCTGATGATGTTTACATTAAGGCGACCGTCCAGTGATTTTTGGTCAAAATTCGATTTTTTGAAGAATTTTTTTATTGCATATTCTGATACTTTGAAATGTCCTCTACAATGTAGATTTGAAAAAACGCAATACAATGGTTTATATATTGTTTATAAATTCTTTTTTTGATTGTTAATCGTATGATAAATCAATAATAACAATCTAAAATTTGAAAGAAAATACAAAATTTAATTGATTTCATTGAAATTTTAAATACGATTATCTCGAAAACTTTTTTTTTGTACATTTTCTTAACTTCAAATTGTTATAACTAGATGAGTTGTTTCATTTTGATCTCGCCACCACCAAAACGTTCAAATTTAATATAGAGAAATAGAGAAGAAGATAGAACAAATTTGTCAGAAATTGTGATGTTTTTATTATTCAAAAAGCTTTGCTCATAAATATATAAACAAAATATGGAAAATGCACGATTTTCGACCTTTATTGACATATCTGCATTCATGTGTGGATTACTTTTTAACGGAATATGATAACAAAATTTTGTCTGACAGATTTTTTTTACAATATAGATTTCGAACATTTTGGTTGTTATTAAATGAAAATTCGATGAAAATTCATCTAGTTATAACAGTTTGAATATAGCTTACTTTGCATTAATTATCAACAAAAATATCGCTTGACAAAAAAAATTCACTATCGTTTTCCATTTATAAAAAACTATTTGTAAACAAAATTTCATTGCGATCGGTCCAATATAGCAGTTTGGATTTTAGCCATTTATCTGGACGGTCCCCTTAAACGAAATATAAACAAACTAACAAAATAGGGTCTTTTGTAAATCAAAATGAGCCATTGTTTATATTCGTGTTGTTTACAATACCAAATTTAAATTTCAAAATAGATAGCAAATCATTTATTAATAATGCAATAAGGTGAGGTTTATATATATATACAAACCAACTGGATCAGCAAAACTGTGCCGAGGACAATTTTAAAACAATATAGAAAAATTTGAAGCGGTTGAGTTTCGTTTGATAATTTTTATTTACTCTCGCGTGAAAATAAAAAAACCATCGGTACACCTCCAACATGGTTATTTGATCGCGGCATTTCCTAATTCGATTATGTAAATACCGTCTAGGTTATTTTATCCGGGACAATTTACTCGCGCCGCGAGCAAATAATACCACTGACATCGATGAATATGAATTTAAACTTAGTTTTAATTTTCATCCTCAACGACTACAAATTTCCGGCCTGTTATAAGCTGTCTGAGTCGCGGAAGAATAACACGCGAATAAAAAAATATGACGAAACGTTAACGTGTTTACAAACATTTGACTAAAAATGCTCATTCAGTGATGGCAACTTGAAAATGAAAAAAGCACTCAAACACGTGACGTTTGATATTTTCCCGGGATTTTGGCCCCGAGCTAAACCGAGGACTTTGAAAGAGAGCAAAAAAGAGTGAGAGAGAGGAAATAAGAATCGTGTTTCGTTGGGTGATGCACTCACATGTCGTCGCTTGAGAGGAGGTCGGCGAGGTCTTTCCTAAGGACGAGAAGGTTGTCGCAGACTTTACTAACGGGCGCTTCGATATCGATTTTGACCCGCGGCAAGGTGGGCACGACAGCCGCAGGGCTAATACTCGTAAAAACGATAGGAGGCTGGGTCACTTGGCCAGTGTTGACTTTGTTGATGGTCACTGTGGTTGTCCTGATCGCCGTGGTGGTGGTCGTTGGGCTACTCGTGGTGAGAATGTTGGTGTTCTGCAACGTCGGCAGTTCGGTCTTGTCCTGCATCGCGACGGTCGTGTGCTCGAGACTCGCGTTCTCAGGATGTTTGCCGGAGATGGGTAGCCCGTCCGTTGGGGTCATAGGTTCTGTAGTGACAGCGGTCGGATTATCCGTGCTGGCCTCCGAAGAATCGGCGTCGTCCAGTGTGTTAGTCGTGGTGGACATGCTGGTTGTGTTCTCATCTTGTTCAGTTACAGTCGAACTCGTCGAATCTTCCTCAAAAGTGCTCTTCCAAGTTGTTGCATCCGACACCTGTCCCGTGTCGGTTTCTTCAGTGAGTGGTTCCTTTGAAGTCGACTCAGTTAACTTAACTATCTCGTACTCGAGCTTCGGCGTGGTCCAGTTCAGCCTGTCGAAACTTTCGAGAGCTAGCTTGTCGTCGGAGGTGTTGACGTCCGCCAGAGAGGTTGTATGAGATCGGTCCCTGGTGAGAACTTGCGTTGAAGCAACTACCATCGGTGTCGTCAGGGTCACCGTGGAGAGCTTCTCGGTCACGTTGCTTATTACCTCCTTAATCGTAGAATCAGTTGAATTCTGTCTGTTGAGGCTTTGATCGGACTGCCGCGGAATGACGAGACCGCTCACGTTCAAGGTGACATCATTCGTCTCCAGACTGCTTGACGTGGCAGTGGGGTCCGAGCGCTTCGGATGACTTGCTTTCAGCTTTGGCAGACTCTTTTCATAACTTGGCTCAGTTACACTTAACTTGTCCTCAGTCTTATGTCTGCCGATAGTATTTTCAAAGGCAGATGTCTCTTCGGTCGAGGCTTCTTGTTTCGTCGCTTCCGTTGTTGTCGACGTCGTCTTGCTAAGTTTAGAGTAAGGGTATGGTTCTGTTGTTGTCTTGTCGTTGGTCCTCTCTTTGTCCTTGGTATCGTTTGCCTTGGAGATCTTGAGCAACGTTGACTCGCTTGTCGTTATGCTAAAGGGAACGATCTCGACTTCATTTTTTGGACCGAAATTTGCGTCGTCAAGTTCCTCTTCCTCTAAAGCATTCGCGTTCTTTGTGGCCAAAATCTTGTCGGCGGCAGTTTTCTTGACGTCGTTATTGACGTCAGTGTCACCGCGCAAGGATATTGCCTCCGTCTGAGTGACGGCTTCGTCAATCTCCTGGAAATTCCCCGTCTTAACTTCATCGTGGATCTCAAACTTGGAGTTGATGTACTCGGGATGACGGCGTTTGTCGGTCGTCGCCGCCTCTGCTGCCGCCACCGACGAACTACTCGATGGTATTTCTGTGGTGGACGTAGCAACGTCAATCGTGACTATGGTGGACTCGCGCGGCGCAGCCTGCCAAGATGTTTCACTGGTTTGCTCGAGAATCTGAGGATTCGCTGTAGACAAGGGTTGCGTCGATCTGACATAGTCCTCTCCAAATTCCGCGTGTTCCGGATTGATTCTATGCAAAACAGTTCGCAAAGTCGACGATGCTTTTTGCGTCGCTGCTCTTGTGGTCGTACCCTCGTTATGGCTTGCCAACAGAAGTAGGAGTAATGCTGTGGGAAAAAAACAAACCACATTCGAGATTAATGTTTTGGTTTCGCAATAACAACAGACAACCAGGTAATCCAGTTAAACAAAGCAATTTCGGAATCATTGTGAAAACACCCATTTCAACATTCAACATTTTTTTATATCCATTCATTCAATCTTACTGTTTATATTTTTTTCTTATCCTCACATGCACAACAAATTTGAGCTTTTTCTATTGAAAAGTTTCTGTTTCATTTTTAAAATTCATTTTGTTTTTATTTACTTTATAAACAGTTCTTACTATTTTATATATAATCTCTATTCTTTAAGGCTTTTATTTTTAAATAATTTTTGCTGAAGAAAGAATTTCGTTTTTTTTTTTTTTTTTTTCTAAGTTTGTTGTATATGTTGCAGGTGCTTTTCGTCATGATCCCATTGGTGAAAATATTAAACAGCAAAGGGAAGGTAAAAAAAGTGTACAAGGATGAATGGAACGCGGTACAACGGAGCGACATAATTCAACCGATAATAATGCAACAACACACGGCGGAAGATTTTTCGCGACGGCTGATTTTATTTGGCAGTCGTTCTTTATGAATAATTTACGCGCATTAGGTATACGTATCGCGCGGCACCGACTTTGTTTCGTGAAATATTTCATGAATCCCGCACGGTCCGCGGATTCAGCTCGCGAGTTATGAATATTTGTTTGAATTCTCTTTGAGGCGTGACTTTTAATCATGTGATAAATAATTTTTTTCGCCGGCACCAGCTTCCCACAGCTCTTTCGCCAGTCGACAGCACAAGAATAAGCAATGACGAATATGATTCACTTGTATGTATATATGTTTGAAATCAAATGTACAAAAGTTTGCACGGACTTGATTTTTCTCATTCATACCGACTGAATGAAATTAAGCTTTCGTGTTGGGCTTCTTCACCTGATCAATACTTTTATTTTACAATTCAAACGGTCTAACAACAAATTTTAAAATACACACGAATTTGCTTTTTTATATTTTCTTTCAATTACTTTGACAAATTTTGTTGCATCTATGTCTTAAAAACAAGTTTATGATCCATTGTGGAATCAAGTTCACTGAAAAAATGCTACCTAATATCAAGTATATTTAACTTGAATGAAGTAGAACATATTCTCACATATATTTGATAATATATATACTTGATTGAAGTAAAATTCGATTGATTCAATCTGAAAAAAGTAGAAACAAGTAAAAATATACTTGATTCAAGTATTGAGTGAGTTTCTTTTTTTCAGTGTTGACAACTTATGTACACGTTGCAAGTTAATATGTTTTTAATTTCTGTTTTGGTTAAAATAAATTTTTTTTTGTATGTGATGGAATAAAATATTTAGAAAATGTTATTCTCAATGATATATTGTTCATTTAACTCGAATAATTTTGACAATTGGGATTGAAAACGTAATAATAGACGACAAAGCGAGTTTAATTGAAATTGCAATGAGCAATTTCGCACAAGCCGGATGATAATAACATGTGACGTCATTTTGACAGGTATCAAATTTGTATAGGGGACTGTAATATCGTGGAGTCAGCTGTACGACTGCGAATGTGGAACGCGCGAGGGCACTGCGATGAGCCTTCCGCATAATCCCGAGGTTGATTTTATATTCACGGGCACGCGGACGAGTGCGCCATATCGAACGTTCGCGCACTTCAGATTCTCATGAATAATCGAAAAACACTGCCTCACTCCCTCTAATTTTTTTTCCTCCCGCCAAACTGCGTCTTTTCATTCAAATGATCCAACTATTAAAGCATGCGTCATTCGATCAAAACTCTGTTTCTTTTTTCATTCATCAATATTTTATTATTTTTTTATTATTTATTTTTCTTTCATCTATGACACCAAAATAGGTTACATCATCCGCGATTTTCATATATAAATCTCCATCTATTTTTTACGTATTATATATTATATTTGTTTATACCTTCAAAATGAAATTCAACAAATAATTGAACAATTAATTTTTTTTTGAACAAAATGTAAGAAAAAACGATTTAAATAGGGAAAACAAAAATGATGGTAGAATTTGTGTTAATTTGTGAATTGACAGGCAATAAAATCAAAATCAAAACAATCGAAACACGTTTTGGAATAAGTGATTAGCATACAATGGCGCGTCCAATTTGTGATGACTATCACTCGACTAATTATTATCAATGCCAATTGTACGAGTGCAGCAAAACTTTGGATGCAAAGTTTCACATGATCGAAATCACCCGGTGGGAATCGACATTTATGGTGGCGCGCCGAAAACTTATGATCGCCGCAAAACTTTTGGGGCTGCGCCCCTTTAGCACCACCGCGAATTAACTCATAAACTTGGCCCCAATTGCAAACTGTAGAAAACCGGGCCGGAAAAGTCGTGCTGAATGTAAAGCAATTGAGATTACATTTTCGACGGATGAATTATCTCAACTGCTAAATTATATTTCTCTTTTATTTTTCTTTTTTCGTTCAAAATATTTTTTATTCTTCTTAGGTAACTTGAAAAATGTCTTTGTAAATTTGTTGCGAAACTTTTCTCTTGGTGATGTTGTTTGTTCATTTGTTTTCGGATACTCGAGTTTAGATAATTGAAAAGGTTCAGAGAAAATTGGATAAAAGAAACTGACAGATATTCGCGCTAGCATGTTTAATTCTCTTTTGCGCACAGAAATACGTTCAGAAATGAAAGTAACATACAATGGGGATAACGACAGATACTACGATTTACGCCCGAGTTTTTGATTTGTATTTAGTAACTGCAGCGTTACTGCCGGTCGTCTTTTGAATTGTTTATTCAAGAGAGATATCAATGGACGAAAAGATCGTAAGTCAAAATCATTGTACAATTTTGATATTTTCTTTTCATTCAAACAATAATTAGATGAAATTTAATGAATAACCGGTGCAATACAAAATGTTTTAACATTTAATTGTTTTATTGTCCAACTGTTATTCTTTTGTTTGGAATGTAAATGCATCAAGAATGCATATAACAGAGCATGTGAAACATCAAATCAAACCAAAAAATAATCATGCAACGCTAATTGTGTGTGCATTGCGAAACTGCACGAGTTTTGTATATAACTCGGAAGAAACAAAAAGCATCTGTTGCTTGAAATGCTCTACACAAAGTGTGATGACAAAAATATTGCAGCGCACAGCTAGTCTAACGGAACAGAGCGTTCGCTAGCTCGTAAGTATCTCGAGAAGCTGGCAAATTAAAACTCGCCGAATCACATCATTTTCTCTTATAATAATTATACAACATCAATTGAATTCTTGAAAGTAAGAAAACAACAATAGAGGAAAATTTATATTTTTAAAGCATTGGTTGTACACATAGAGGGGGAAAAATGAATTTTTATTTGGAAATGGCGGTAATAATTTCCGCGAATCGAATGATTAATATGATCGATCGGTTGGACGTTCGTGCTCAGTGTATAAGGGAATGCGAAACATTTTCACCGCAGAAACCAAAATAATGAGCGTGCTCGAGCGCAAGAAAGCGAAAAATGACATAGCATTTTTGTGTGTGTGTGTGTATACGTGTATGCGCAGCACTGTGCGCTCTCGTGACGCACGACAACAGGTTTGCATAATTGTGCCCGCTGCGAACTGCGACCGAGTGCATCTCGTCGCGTTCGTGTGACAGACCGCCGATTTTGAATGCAATACGCTCGCGAGAAAAGCCAATTCGCCCGACTTTCGATTAAACTTTCATGCCGATTTAGCTCATGTCTCTCTCTCTCTCTCTTTCAACTTCTAACCCGGATTCTTCGACAGTTTTATAAATAATGAAACAAACTCGCTCTTGCGTTTTACTTTTACTAGCTTTAATCTCATATAAAACATCCGTCATGCTCAATTATTACGCTCTCTTTCTATATTCAAACAATAGATATTCAATGACAATTTTTTCTCTCTGCTTCATCAAACATTTATATTCTCTCGAAATTCGAATTATAAAGTTGTAAATATATAAACTTCATTGTAAATTTCATTGTAAAAAGTAGCATTCTGTCGTATACATTTAGTGTGATATATAGGATTGTTATTGAATAATTAAATGTAATTCGTCAAGTAAAAATTGGAAACAAAATAAATGCTGAATATTGATGAATTATATAGTTAATTATATTAATATGTGTATCAATTTTGTTGATATCGCGTTGTAGCCGGGAATAAGAGGCTTATTTTTTGGGACAGAGTATGGCGAGAGTGCACATAAAGCGAAGGCCTGGTTTAAAAAGCATATACAAGAAGAAAAAATCCCTGATGGTTAAAGTCAAATAATTGATTTTGACATTTCATAATTATTTTGTTTATTTCAGTCATTTTTTTTTTTTT